>PNEQ01037970.1:0-32893 GCA_003012365.1 Medauroidea extradentata
TTGCACGAGTCAGTCTCGTCCCCTCAAAACAGGTTTGGTCGAGTAGGGTGTGCGACGCTGTCCGACCACCCACGTGGTCTCTACAGAAATCGACGAGCGCTACATGGTGTCCATACCAAGAACTACAGATTCTGACCTGCTAAAGTTGCCACACATTTTATGCTGGAAAGACCACTCTAGCCTTATCTATACTCAATGGCTTGCGTGGAGAGGCGATAACGCATTATATACGTCGGTTAGTGGCAACCTTACCGCTCCTGCCTTACACACACAAACACAGACACAACCTTATCTAGGGAGGCCCCTTAATAGTGAGACGTTAACACATTAGCGTCCCATTAGTGCGTAACAGTGTTGGTCTTCAAATGAACGCAATGGTAATAGTGATATTTTCCAATGTTTTACTAAAATATTTTTCAAGCCTTAAAGCAAGTAAGTAATTTTACAAGAGAACGCTGAATTAGGACAGGAGCTGAAAATGGTGGAGCAGCGTACCCCTGTAGCTGTGGCAGTGACCTTGTAGGCACGGTGCACCACCGCGGTGGTAGTAGTAGTTCTGAAGAACTGAGGCTGTGATATAGTTTCTAGTTGAACATTTACCTACGTTTCTCCGATGTTACATCTTGAACTCGTAAATAAATAGTTTTGCCTCCGCAAACTCATTAAAAAAAATATCTTGTTCCCGCGAAACTCGTTTAGAGCAGATTTCTTGGTGTTTTCTTAACTCTTTAAAAATTTCTTGGTGTTTTCTTAACTCTTTAAAAATTTCTTGGTGTTTTCTTAACTCTTTAAAAATTTCTTGGTGTTTTCTTAACTCTTTAAAAATTTCTTGGAGTTTTCTTAACTCTTTAAAAATTTCTTGGTGTTTTCTTAGCTCTTTAAAAATTTCTTGGTGTTTTCTTAGCTCTTTAAAAATTTCTTGGTGTTTTCTTAACTCTTTAAAAATTTCTTGGTGTTCTCGAAACCCTTAGAGCTTTTCTTTGTATTTCTTCGGAAGACTAAATAAAATAAAACTGTATTTTTGAAAGTGGCTATACTGAGATGTTAAAGAAACATGCGCCAATATTTAATTTTCATTTTAAAAAAATTGAATGTGCTTATTTTATTAGGAATAGTTTTGAGGTTCTTGATCCTGATATTACTTAAATATGTTTTTGTGGCATGGTATGTCAGTAAATATGTTTAATGTTTCACACTCTTGTAAAAAAGTTACTTTTTTGTGTAGTACATCGCCGCTCAAAAAATTACTTTTATGTTACCAATATTGTTTGTAAATTATTTAACTTATTTCCATTACGTATATTTTTTTATCATAAGCGATCAGCTGGATTTTAAGGTACACAGACTTTTAACTTTTGTCTAGACAGTAGTTAATCAGCGCATTTTGTCATCGATGCTTATCATTATGTAGGTTGCGTTTTCTTTATAAAGGCAGCTACCAATTTGGAGGGTTTTTTTCGTATCGAAGTACGTATTTGAAACAAGGGCGCAATGTGGGCGACACCAACATGCTGCGTGTTGAGAGGAGTGTGTACCAGGTTCAGTTTTCAGCGAGGGTCACGGGCGTGTCAGATCGTATCGCACAACTCACGCCTCTCCATTGCGGCTGGTCGCGTCAAAGAAGGGGGTGTGCACTTGTAACTGACAACATACACACCAGCGTATTGAAAGTTCGCATACATATAAACTTGGTATCGTTGTAAATCAGAAAGAATGCTGCTATTTGCTGTAAACCAAATGTTTGACCGCGATGAAATAGTTTCAATTTTAAAGGGGAGTGTTAGACAGTGTTATTGTATTTTTTTTCAGCCATAACATTTATTCAAATTGTACTATCAAAATTTTATATTTGACAAACCATAGTACATTTTCTTGGTGAACTGCTTGTGACATAAATAATAACGATAACTTGCATTGATTCCGTAGAACAAATCAATGACAGATTCCATTATTATTTATGTCAAACAGTTTACCAATCATATTTCATATGCTTTGTCGATGAGAAAATTTAGATAATACAATTACAATAAATGTTGTGTCTCAAAAATCTTAATGTAAAAACCTTTATACTCAGCAGGTTTTTAGAAGTACAAAATAACTTTGTAAAATGTGTGTATAACGTTCAGTATGTTTCCCGTGACATCTAATTTCAGTTTAGATTGTTTCCTTTCAGTAGTCTGTTGGTTTTCATAGGGTGTATACAGCCATACAAATTTTGATATTGGCATATCATTATTCGAATACTATAGGCGCTAAAGAATTTTCGGCTAGAGGAAAATGTCAATAATAACGCCTTCGAGACAAACCTTGTTTCATAACAATACAGTAATATGAATTTAATAACAGCCTTATGGGCGTCCAAGTGGCGAAAAATCATAACGTTATGTTTGTATGAAATAGTGTTAGTTTTGTAGACGTTACGTGGGAGTGCATTTCTCTTACGAAAAAAAAATTAGCTCGGCTAGTTTTCCCGTAACGGCACTTCAAAGTCAATATTTGCACGTCTTTAGTTCTTATAAGCCGCTAAAACCAATAAAATCAATAAATAAAATTTTTTTCGCAAACTGAATGTAACAGGCTACTGATCGACATGTTATCCATTACAAAAGATTTCTGTATTAAAAAAAATCGATAAACGGCAAACATTTTCAAAGTTTCAGATATTTCTTAAAAAATACAATAACTTTTTGTAATGTATTTTAAAACATGTCAAGCAGTAGCCCGTAACATGTAGTTTAAGTGTGAATTTTTAAATTTATGTTCGTCGGTTTCTGCGTCTTATAAGAACTAAAATCGTGCTAATATTAACTTTGAAGTGCCATTATGGTAAAACTGGTTGAGTCAATTTAATTTTTAAGAGGAAAAAGTACTGCCAAGTAATGTCTACATAACTAACATTATTTCCTGCAAACATAAAAGTACGATTTTTCCCGTAAACCACAACGGCGCTAGTCGCTCTTTGTTGTCCGTGTCTGTGCCCGCACGAGTACTTAAGATGTGTATGGAAACCTTCTATGAATGTGTTGTCAATGTTTTACTTGTTTGTGTGTATTGCGGATAATCAAACTATGTTTATGTAAAGGAATTAATTGTCTATTCAGTGCATTTCAATCTTTCGGCAGCTAATTAAGCTCAGGACTGCATGTGTGCACAGTGACTGTATACTGTCGGGAAATGTCGTTTTGCTGGACAAGAAACCAGTTTTATATTGAGCGTGATGTTTAACAGTTTCTTACAATCCTCATGTGAAATGTGTTTTCTGCATTGCATGGACAAATTGTTTTTTTTTTTTTATAAATAAATTAAGAAAAATACTGTTGAGATTTTCCACGAGTTTAATTTTATTTTTTCCTCCGTACTTAATAATTTTTTCACCTCGAAACGTCGATAATATCCCACATTCTGGCAACACTGTCTCTCGCACCGCAAGCTCACTTGTGAATATAGCTATCCTTACATTGGTTGCCGCGTGAACCGTCGATAATATCCTACATTTTGGCAACACTGTCTGTCGCACCTCAAGCTCTCGTGTGGAAAAGCTGCCTTTCATTGGTGGCCACACGAGCCGTACAAAACAGTTTGGTTTGTAACTACAATTTTTTTACATTACAAGAATGTTTATTTGTAGGAGGAAAGTGAACTATGTAAGATTTAAAATTCTGAAATCTTCGTGTTTAGATCGCCTCAAACTTGAATTAAGTTACGAACTAAAGCGCCCAGTATTCAAAATCACTTTTTTTTTTTTTTTTTTTTTTTTTTTTTAATATTTGTCTGACAGTTCACACATGCTTAGTTATAGTTTCAATTTATAATTTTTGATTAGTATAGTGAATTAATCATGTTGTGTTCCGTCTGTAAAATCCTTTCAGAATATAAGCCATCTTCAAAGAATTGTTCGTATATTGAAATGACAGATTTATGTTGTCGGTTTAGTGTTAGTTTTCTAAATTGTTGTCTGTTGAAGTAAATAAACAGAAAAGCAAGTATACAACATGACTACGGACGTTTGCCGTAGTTAGCTTGTGGAGTGACTCAGCCCAGTGCCGGGGGCAGGGGTGGCTCTTGCGGGGGTGTACGTCGTAAAGTACGGTGGAAGCGAGGGCCAATGTTTTCGGGATACGAAGTAGCGCGTCGAGACGGCTCGCTGCCCCAGCGTTGGGTTACCCTGCCTCCCCAGGGCCATGTCCTAAAATGGCGTCGGCGGGCGCGGGTGGGGGAGGGGAGTGGCGTCCCGCGGTGACGTCACCTCGCGTCCGTCTGCGTCTGGCTGCCACCACGCCCCCTCCCCTCCTCCCAGGCGCCGTGCCTGGGGAGAGATTCATTGTGTATGGACCAGCAGCACCCCCTTCTCAATGTCGACAGTAACTCTAGAGTGAGTGGATCGATGTGCAGAGCTCCTGCCAGTGTAATTGAGGGTCGCCACAGTCAGCAGTCACTTGTTTGTTAACGGCCCGTGACACCTAGTTGTCACTGTCGCCAACCCTACAAATTTAACTAAGCATATACGTAGTATGTGTGCGATTTATAAAATGGTTAATTTGGAGTGCTTTGAAGAATTATAATTTTCGTAACAAAGATTATGAAACATTTACTGCATATAGTACTAAACGCGTGTTTTCTTTGCGTAATTTGTCGCCCACAAGTCTGTTAATTTAGATAGTTTGTATTTGGTCGATTAAATAATTTACCCGTTTTTGAGGAACACGAGTGATGGTTATAAATCAAGGTATCGAGTTGGACATGGAACCAGAAATATGGAAGAAGATCTGTCTGAGAAATAGTTTCAATGCACATCACCCCACCGTAGAAAGATAAATCACCATTTTATGTGTGGTCTGTACGTACTACTGACAGGGGTGTCGAACCCCCCTTTTTTTTCTCCTAGAGATTATGACGTAGCCATGCCTCTAAACCAGTGTAACAAATTTTGTATATAAAATAAATAGTTTTGTTGACACCCCGAGTTGAAAGCAGGGAGGGGTCCAGGAATCCTCTCCCAGGAAAGTTTATATTTTTATGTGCAAAATAGTGCTATTTAAATACTTTCTGGATCTAAAAAAAAAAAAAATAATGTAAAGCAGACAGGAAATGTAATATTTTTTTATATAAATTATTTTGGTGAACAGTGTTTTTAGTATGTCATTGAGCAACCACCACAGCCGCCACACTTCCGGCACCAGCAACTTTTCGATAAACGCATCAAAACTCACTCTGCTGTAATGGCACCGCAGGGAACTGTAAATAAATATAATAACTTATTTTTCATAGTTCTTAGGTTATATTTTACTAAATATTTTTCTAACTCAACAACTACTAACTTCGATTACATATCAGCAAGGATTTCGAGTCCAGGAGTTCGGTCTCGATTCCCGGTGATGTCACCACGTTTTCCGATTTAATTTCTTTTCCGAACAAAAAAAGTTATGCCGTCTATGGAATATTTACCATGCCAGCAGAGGTATGACCAAAAAGGAAAGACGAATAACACTTACTGTAGAAACGATTTATTTATTTTTTACGTTACTGATTTATTTGTATTAATGAATGTGTGTGGATGGTATCTTAACTGAAAACTAATGTAAAACAAGTGTTTCATAATAGGTTTACTAGTGTAATCATATTAAATATTATAATTTTAGTTAGTGGGTAAGGGACCTAGAATTGACTCTGAACTTTTACACTGAAAAATATCGAGGTACTTGTTTTGAAAGGTTTTCAAGAACTCTGCGGACTTATAGTACATCCTAGTGCAATTTTCTGTTATCTAGGCGGCCCCCTTGCGCTAGACTGCGGTGTTTTCCAGTGTTAAGGGCACGGTGTACCGCAATTTTCATCACCATTTTTTTTATTTGTACCGGATATTTTTTTTCTTCTTATTTTAGACACAAAATGTGACTTAGTTCGGCTCTTAATGAATATTTTTTCTCATAATTTTCGCGTAATGGTTTGTTAGTCATATTTTGCATGTTTCCGTTTTAACGACTACACTAAAACCAACTGCTATACCGAACTCAAAAAAATCGTAGTGGGATCAAGACATTGCAGGCTACAATGTCATTCTCATAAAAATAAAAAATAAAATTTATTTGTACTAAAAAAAATATTGAATATTTACAATTTTTATTTTTAGTTTCATAACTTTTTTTAAATACAAATACTTTTTATTCTTTATTTTTATGAGTATGGTATTATAGCCTGCAATGTATTTATCTACTGTGATTTGTTTGAATTTGGTATAGCAGTTGGTTTTAGTGTAGTCGTTAAAACGGAAGCATGCAAAATATGACTTTAACAAGCCATTACGCGAAAACTATGAGAGATAAAAAAATTCCATAAGATCCGAATTTAGTCACGTTTTGTGTCTAAAATAATAAAAATAAATTCTGGTACAAATAACAATTTAAAAAAAAATTGTGATGAAGACACTACAGTAGGTCAATAATAAATATTTTCTAAATAAACAAGTATTTAAGCATTGCTTGAGAGATGTTTGGTCGACTCATGACATCAACATCTGGGGAGCCGATTAAGATGAGCTGAGGTGGGTATGAATTAGTTTCGGAAAGGGGAATAAGAGATTGAGAAGAAACACCAACCATCGGCATCGTCCAACATGATTCCCACATGTGAAAATCTAGGAGATCGAACTAAGTATGGCTTTGCTGTAGCCTTTACACAAACGAAGCACCAAAACAATATTGAGATACATTTTATAGTCGTTTATACAGCCGTGTACTGAATGGTCTTGTAAACTAACTCGACCCTCCGATTGTTCTTTTTATGTATTTCCTTCTTGAAACACTTGCCTTCTCGACATTAATGCTTCCATCTATCCCCTTCGCAGTACTTTACATTTAATTATTTTGTATTTGACAGCCAAATTATTATTTTTTTAGGCATAAATTACTTCATTCTGAGTTGTTCCGACCACTTGTTCTTACTGTTCACCGTACATTAGTTCTAGACACCTGTACTTGAAAATTTAGTTGTTTTGGCACAATTAATCCTGAAATAACCAGCACCGCTAACTCTACTTGAAGTGTGAAAACACTATCGGAAAAATATGCATCCCCGTAAGATACAACTAAAACATTCATGCCCACATTACCTGTGTGCGACTGGTAGCAACCTCCATAGTCACGAGTGCGGGGACTTGGGATGGTACAGGTCATTTCTTGGAAAACAAGGCGCTTGCATAACTCTTCCCCATTCCCTGAGGTGAGGGAGCGAGAGCACGAGAGAGTCTGCTTGCCGTTATAGGTACAGATGGGACAGAAGAAATGATGCACGCGTCTCCTTGCTTCACCCACTCTATGGAAACCACACCACCCCCGTTCCCCCTTTTCCGTGTTAAAGAGGAATAGCCAATCAATATTTCCAACTTTTTGTTCTTTTTTTCTCCCATCCAAACTAGTCGCCGCTATTTTACCTTTGATTTTATGAGTTTTTGAAACGATTCTTCAATTTTCTCCCCTCTATACTCCCTTAAATTTATATGACGCAACCTGCTTCATAAACCACCCCTGTAGGTACTCCTGCTATTGATCAGTTCCGCTGCAGTCGTACGACCTGTACCACTAGTTTTGATACTGGTGTCGCTGACGTTGTGGCGGCTTGCAGTAAGGGCATTGGTGCAACTGCATGTGGTGCCTTTTAGTGGCCACTGTGATTTCCTGTGTAAAGATGCTTGCCCTGACTACAAAATTGGTAGTTGCAACTGCATTAATAATAGTTTGAGGAATTAATAAGTTCACGCATACTTTAAAACACCGGCTCGGTGTACTTTTTGTGATATAAAGAAGATAATGAAAAAAGTTTTACTTTATGGCTTGAATTACTTCTATCACAAATTAATCGACCATGTTTTGTTCAAAATGTTTTTCAAGTTTATACAAAAAGAATGGTTTCACTCTAAGCAACGTGTAGTCAAATTAGAAGTACTATATGCACTTAGTCATAAAATACACAATTTGTTTTCATTCTCTTCTTCACTCATATCACGTAAAACACATGTTCACGAGTCAGCGTTCTAAAATTGTGCGTGACCTTCTGATCTCACTAACGCCTCATAAATGCAGTTTTATCAGGAGACGTAATTTTATGCAAGTACACAGTGGCCAGTTTATAAAGGTCATTATGTGTAGTTATAACGACTTTCTGTTTACCTCGCACCAGTACCCACGTCTGAATGTTGTGAACAATGAAGCGATAAGGGTGGCACTGATATGTGCAGCAAATACCTCAGCGCCGTTACGCGTTAGCAATTTGATCAGCGTGCAGGCTTCCTGTCTGTGGCGTCGCCTACCTTGAGCAGTTTTGAAGTGACGGTGCTGTAAGGACTACCTTGAAGCGCACATTAAATGCCACATCGCCACAACGAGCCAAGCACTCAAACTAACGTGCAAGATTCCAGCCGAACCATTTTTGCAATGGGACTTCCAACGGTGACCATAAATTCTATTCGTGAAAAGTTTGTTGCAGAATTCAGTGCACATTTCTCACTTAAACATGTATTTGTATTTTTAAAAAAATATAGAATTTTTAAAATTTTTATTTTCAGTTGCAGCATTTTTTAACAATAAAAATAAAGAATAAAAATTATTTTTATGCGCATGACATTGTAGCCTGCATGTCTATCCGTTGTGATTTTTTTTTTTTTTTAGTTTGGTATGTCAGTTGGTTTTAGTGTAATCCTTAAAACGGAAACATGCAAAATATGACTTATTAACAAGCCATTACGCGGAAACTATGAGAGATAAAAAAAATTGCATAGATTTAGTCACGTTTTGTGTCTAAAATAAGAAAGAAAATATCTGGTACAAATAAAAAATTTTAAAAATGGTGGTGAAAATTGCGGTAGACCGCGCCCAAGTAAGGCAGCCTGGAATGTTTGTTGTGTTAAGCTCTGTGGGAGGGCTTTGAAACAATGTTTGTAATGAACGTGGTGCCAACGAATGACATTCCGTACTTGCCCATAGTGTTTTCTTTACGTACAGTGGCACATGAGAAATAGTTTATTAAAAAGTTATTTTCTCGTACATTACAATGCATTTGATGTGGATGCTGGGCGGTGCTCTTAGAAGCATTCTTAGGTGCATAGAAAACTGAAAAGTTATTAAGCTGAAAACTGTTCCTTATTGTGTGGTTATCTGCTTGAAGTTACGTATCCTAACAACAAAATTGGTAGTTAAAACTGCGTTAGTAAGAGTTTGAGGGTTTTAGAAGTTCAAGCATACTTTCAGACCGTCCACTTTAGAACACTTTTTTTTAATTGTATCAAAATATCGTGTAAGAATAAAATGAACGAGCTTTACTTATGAATGACTTTAAGGTATTTACATTACCGATTGGCCGCGGTTGGCGCAGTGGCTAGAACACTCGCCTCCAACCATGGCAATCCGGGGTTCGATTCCCGGCGGGTCAGTCCCCGGATTTTCGCACGTGGGAATCGTGCCGGACGATGCTGCTGGTTGGAGGGTTTTCTTGGGTATCTCTCATTTTCCCCGCCACTTCATTCCGGCGCTACTCCAAACTCGCATGTCATCCCCCCACCCTTTTTTCCCCCGTTACGACTAGCGTTAAAGTGCAGCACTATGCTGACAAAAATATCTTTACTTTATTACTGATTCGACCAATCAGTAGTTGCTTGTAGTTAAACAGTTTTTTATTGTAATTGTTTCGTTTTTGTGATAGGATAGTTCATTAAAAATTGTATTCAGTAAAACTACGAAAATAACATACGCTTAAAAAAAACGGAGCTATAAGTTTAAAAATGTGACACGCTCAGTAGAAACATGATTTGCGAACCTCTTCAAACTACAAACCTGTTTTTCCAGTCTGCCATTTCTGGTAAAAAAACAAATTGGATTTGTAATAAGAAAACAGAAATATGCGTGGGACTAATGGCGTATAACTTCCCACAAATAAACAGCATGGTCACAGCTTAGTGACTTAGGAAAAAGAAGAATATTGAATAACACCAGGCCAGTTGAGGTACTTGGGCGTAGGGGTGATACAGCATTACATAACGTCGTTTAGCGGCAACCTTAGCGTTCCATCGATTTTGTGCCTGGCGCCGAAACTCGACCTATGTAAAGAGCTCTCTTAAACCAAGCGTGTTTAGTTGTGCGGCACCGTGGCGTCAATTTGGAAAGCTCTGCCCAAATTAGTGCAAAAAACTCTTTAAACTCTTTTTAATGGGATGCTTTGTTAACTAAAGCCCGCCGCACACGGTACAATATTCCTTGCAATATTGTATACTAGGAGTCGTACTTGCTCGGCTACTAGCATCTCTAGCCTGCTACTAGCTTCTCTAGCCTGCTACTAGCAGCCCTGCGAGCTCAGGTACTGGATTTGCCTAATTGCCGGCGTCCGATATTTATTGCGAGCTGCACTACAATACTTAAGCAACGGCCAATCAGAATTCATCAAAACAACAACACTAGAACTTTTGGCGCGCGCGAGTATTGGTAAACATAAAAATGGAGGGAACGAATTGGACGTAAGAGAAGTTACGAGTGTTAATAACTGCTTTAGAGAAGAGACTTGTTTGTACGTGGTGAAAAGTATTAACTACCGCAATAAAAATCTTCGTAATGAAGCTTATTTTGAATTTGCTCTGAACACAACTATTTAGGTAGCCAGTATCGTGTGCAGCGAAAACTTGTATCGTACCTAGTACATCGGCTTGTAAAAGAAACTTGTAAAGAATCCAGTACACGAACTTGCAAGAAAAATTGTACCGTGTGCACACAGCTTAAGAGCAGTCATACGATGCAAGATTTTGTATAAGCATTTTGCAAAATAGGAACCGTTCATTCCAAAAAATATATATTTTTGCTTGATTTTGGTCTATTCTCATAGCAAAATTTGGGAAACGAGGTTTGTTTATTGCTACCAAAAATAACAAATTATGATATTCGTAGGACAAAACGGTATGCAGGATGGTCCGATATGAAAATTATGTTGCTTTAACAAAATGTGTTCGAAATCACTGTAAAACTACCTGACATGTCCTCAAGATTCTATCCCGCCATTATGTTGTAGTGGAGAAGGGAATGGGGTAGGGATTGGTACCATGTCAGCTTTCCTCTCCGTTTAAAGCAAGTGTTGTTGCATTTATTTTGTATTACAATTTAAATTCTCCCTATATAGTTAATTAATCTCTGCATATTACAGCACTGCAACTATTCGCCCTGGTTGTAAGGTACGTCGCTCTAGCAGCACACTCGTCCAAGGCACTACGTGCAGAAATAGCTTCCACGACCTGAGTGTATTTCCCTCTCCCTCGCTTGTGTTCTTTTTGAACTGGTCTAATGAGGCAACGTAGAGCAACACAGTTGTATTTAGCTTGACACTTAAAACTATCCAACTTAGTAGCGCTCGAATGTTAGGACTTCAGGTCTTAATTTTGCTCCTGCCTTTATTAGAAAATCCGTCTTAACGCATTATTGTAAAATGTAGTGTGAATAATAACTCTAAAGAATGTGTATGCACCGGTTTTAAATTTCCGCTTTTCACGCTTGGATATAGCGGAGTTATAAAGGCCGAAGTACCACGCTTGAGGAGAAGCGCTGTATACAGGCGTTGTAATGTTTTCTTAGTAATATTTTCGCTATGAGCTTAAAACTATGGCCCGTAGAATGTATATGTGCTGAATATAGAGTTTTGTGAAGGTCAACACATATTTCTAGTCTTACGATTTAAAGTGGTGTTTTCGAAGTTACGGCAGCATAGCAAGAAAATATCCGTTCTTAGTTGTACCTGTTTTGAAGGGTCCCAGAATCTCATTTATAACAAGAATACTGCATTTTTATGATTATTATAGAAGCGTAGTCTGAAGTAAGTGTTCATAAAACTGCTGTGCGTAAAAAAGAATAGGGGTGCGCATGACACGCTTCTACATGATAGTTGGTACGTCCCTGCGTAAGTTGCCTTTGGCTGGTAGGTTTTGTCGTGGTGCTCCCCGTTTACCCTGTCCCTACATTTCACCAGTGCTCTTGACGTTTTAAAAGTTTTCCAATTTTATTTTCTGAAATGTGCCTTCCCCCCCCTCCCTCCCTCATCGATAGTTACACCGTGTTCACTGCGCGTATAATAGTTTTGCAAATAAACGTGTTTTTTATAACCCGCTGCACGCAATTTTAGCAGACATGTAGGAGGGCCTCTCAAGATATGCCTGTTACTAAGTTTTTTTTTCCCCGTCTGATTGTGCTTGGTGTTAGTTATTGTAAGTTTTGTTTTTATCTTTTATCCCCTTTGGTTTGGTATGTTGCTGCTTTCTCAATTTTTTTTTTAAAGCGTCCGAGTTTGGTCCCAAATGACTTCACTCGTAAAAGGATTTATTTACAAATAGTTTTTATCAGTTTAACTTAGATTCCAGTGCAGTTTCCAAGCGTATAAAACAAGAAAGAAACATGCATTTCCCGTCCAGTCTAGGTGTACTAGGAAATATAAGTTTCCCGTTTGCAACTTTACAATAAATGTTAACCTAATATTGTGCCCGAGATATTCATAAAAATTAAAAATTGCATTTTTACAAAATTTTTCCTCGAACATTGAGAGCTTGGTTTAGAGATCTAGGATAAACAAATTACTCTCGCAACTGGAAAAGCTTGTGATCTTTGGATGATTTTTTTCAATGGTGGTGTATGGCCAACTGAAATGTTTTGTTGGATATACGGCGTTGCTAACGAATGTTGCTGATCCGCAGGCATCCTATAGTTACATTAAGAGGACTAAGCACGAGAACCTTAGCCACAAAAACGAACAACAAATAAAGGCAGACAGAATCGGCTAGTCAACAAGCATGCAAATAATTCCGAAATATTAATATAGTCGCTATATAATTAAGTACCAAAAAACGCAAAATGAAAGTTAGACAATAACCAAATAGGTGCTTAAAAATTTGGACCATAATGGCCTAAAGACAATGCGGACAACACAAATGAACACAGCGACAGTGATTGTTATATTTAGGACAACACAATAACTAACACAGACGATAGTAGTGTTGCATTCGTTGTGTTTTGACTACAGCCATTTCTGTCGCTGTGTTAATTTGTTGGTCACGTTTTTGTCCATCATTGCCGTACGCCTTGTGATGTGGTCCTTGTCCGTTTGACTTTTTTCTGATTCATACAGACTAGGCTGTATTCCTGTTTTTTAGTTATTTCGTGTGATAACTGAACGCCTGTGTTACGTTCGTTGTATTATCTTATTTACAACCATTTCTGTCGCTGTGTTCATTTGTGTCGTCCTAGTTGTCTTTTGTCCTTTTTGGATTTCAACGTGGCCTATAATCGGCAGCTGCAGTCTGATTCAGTCTGTTCGCTGTCTGCCAAACTGAGGTATGTTCGTGCGTACCCTTCGTATATAGCTATTTCTTTGTGTCTGGCTCCCGCCATTCTGTTTCAGGTTTTCTTTGGTTCCCCTAAATCGTTTCAGGCGAACGCTTTGATGGTTCCTCATCGAAGACCATGGCTGATTACTCTTAAGTTCTGTCTTTGTGTAAATATGCGTGTAACCGTCTTTATGTCCTCTCTCTCTCTCTCTCTCTCTCTCTCTCTCTCTCTCTCTCTCTCTCTCCCTCCCTCGGCAAGACTTAAATTCCAGATAAAATAAATCTAGAAGTCGGTGAACATGAATTATGAATGGTCAGGTTGAGGCGAATCAAGTAGGACGCTGTATTTAGGAGAAATAGTACCTTCATGACTGTGCAAATGGTTTAATCTTGACGAGCTGTCAGCGCCTCAGATAAGGCGAAAGATTTACTCTTTTTGAGTGTTAGTACGAGATGGGAATTGCATCATCACGCTGTTGAAGAGTTCAGGGCAGTTCCGCCGACTAAGGGAAAGTTAAGTGTGTTTGCTTGGATGGTAAGGGCCAGGGGGGGGGACACACATTTACAACATTAAAGGTTGTTGCTTCCTGAATTTATTTCCAGTATAAATATGTTGCAGCTTATGCTCTGGTAAAGCAGAATACTAAGCTGTAGGAAGGGGTGGTAAAGTTCACTACACGAGGTCTACTACGACTCTATATTTCACAGCTGGGGCGCTAGAAGCTACTTGGCTTACCAATAATATTTTGTGAAAGGTTGTAGTTTACGCAGCAGCTCTTTTTTTGGCATACAGAGCTAAGGAAGTAAGGGCGATTAGATCGCACGTTAGGACTCACACGGCGCCCGCCTTGTGGCCACGTGTCCGTGTGCATGCGCGTGCGAGATACGGCGCCAAGGGCGATGTTGACCGGCTCATCTGGCGCGGTATCGTCTCTACTGCAAGACACTGAAACGGCGTGCAGTGGTATCGTAGAAAACTCGCCTGACTGACACTTTGAGTGGTGACCCCATCTTTTTATTGATGGAAAGTTTTAATGAAAGTCCATTGCATGCTCCTAGAGTAGTTTCACACGAATCTTGTCAGTAGTTTTCCAGATAGGTGGAAAAAGCGGTGTTTAGTCACTTTGAAGGGCCCCTACATGATTCTTCTAATCGACATGACGCGTCTTCCGTCATGATTTTAAGTATTTTTTTTCTTTTCGTACATTAATACAATGGATATATGTGGAATAGTTTCGTAAAAAACGTATTTATGAATACCCTGCAACGCATTTTAAACGCGTGGTAGGCGAGGCCCTGCTTGATGTAGCGATTACTTGCAGGAACATTTGGCTGTTGGGTTTTTAATTACGGTTTTATCGGAGCATGTGTAGGTGTCATTTCATGATTACTTTTACCATTGTTTGGGGTTGGTCTGTGTAGTTTATTGTCTGTCGTACGTGTGTGGATTTGCCACATTATAGTGGGTTACTACAATAATGTATTTACCACCTACAATTCGTTTGCAATCACATAGTATGTGCACGGTTATTCTCCGTTCACTGTAAGTTGAGTTCTGATGTAAATAAATAACGTAATATCATTACACTTCGCTAGCTTCTAATTGGCTCAATTTGTGCGTCGCGCCGACATACTATTTCCAACCGACAAAAGTGTGTACAGTCGGCATCATAGGAAGCAACGCCGCCGTATATATTAAAACAATATTGCGTGAAAATTTCATACGTGTTATCGACATAGGGTAACAAAAAATACATAAAAACTTGATAAAAATATTGACATCATGTGCAATTACAGTATATTTTAAAATTTAATTGTAATTGCCAAGTCATGACTAACGATTGTATTCAAATATTCCGGTATTAACGTAACGAAAATGTGATACTACATGCAGAAAAAAAGTTGTTAACAAAATGAGTGATTAAACTTACTGTAAAGTCCTCCTGTATTGTTTTGTACTTCGTTTTGGAAAAATTACATTTTATAAATCAGCAAACAATCTGGTGATAATTTACGACACACATTGTTTTTTTTATATAAAAGAATGCTATGCGAGATTTTTATTCTTGCCTTATAAACATCACCACAGTTTGTTCAGTAATGAAGACATATATCCACGTTTTCGAAAACCATGCAAGACACTTTCACTGTTCACGTCCGGCATCACATAACCTAATCCGCAAGCGATTATAAACCGACTCGAGGACGGAACAAATAGAACAAGGAACTTTGGTTCGGACCATACGGCCGTGGATCGGACGAACTCGTTGGACGAACTGGAACGGAAAATGGACGAACGAAAAAAACAAAACATTCGCAGTAACCACAACATTGACGCGTTAACGTCCAAAAATACTTTGAAAAAATAAAACATTACTTCTGATTGTGATATTTCCTACTTATTTTTACTGTGGTAATTATTACTGAACTAAACTTTTGGTATTTTCAGAGTATCTTACATCTACTGGCAAGTGTACCAAGAAACTCGTACGTTTAACAGTGCGTCAGTCGTTAAATAACTCGTGAACCAACTGTACGGACGTGTCGTCCGCTAACCATAATTATAGTAATAAACATATAGCGTCGTAGATTGTGTTTGCAACGTTTGTATATTTTACATATTTGTTAATAAAACTCTCTCATTAAGTGATGGAGTGGTAAATTTATATGTACACGACAGATAACAAAGATCTATTTCTTATGCAAGATTACAGTGCACGGCGGTCGGCAGCCAATGAAAATGTTTGTTTATAATTTGCTTTGTTTATCCTAAAAGTCAACTAAGAGTGAATGGAGAATATTGTGAATAATTCGACCGACAGACTCCGCCAGGTTATTCTTAACGAAGCTATGAGTCGACAATATTTGTACCATATTTATTTGTTTATTATTAAGGTAAGTAATCAACCTCCAAAAAATTATTGTATTAATATGTAAATTCGCTGGTCTATGCGTTTCTTAGTACCTTTTTTTATCATGCCACTTGCCGACTTTGTTTAGTGTTACGCAATGATTTCTCGAAAACTGTGCACTTACAAATTTTTGAGAATATAAATATTTAGGCATGCTGAATGGTAGGTTATTAAAAAAAAATCGCTTACAGTTTTGTGTTAAATTTTATGTGCTGACAGTCGGAGAGCCTGGGTGGTGAATCGGTCATAGCGTTTCATCTTCTCTTCTTTTGCCACAGCACATATATTTTTTCGATGAAGAAAAGTTTTGTTTAAATTTAAAGAGACACCATCTTTCACAGACTAATTTTATTCAATTTCCAGTAAATTTGGTTATTTTCAGTTAAAACTTTTAAAACGTAAATTTTTAAGGGATGATCTCCCCCTTACGAGTTACTGTACGGCGTTGTTCGTATGTAATGTTTTCCACCCCATTTTGGATAGAGAATCAGCTCATGGCGTTTGTACCTGTTGAGACAGTATCGTGAACTTCCTGAAATGTGGATAATGTTGTTTACAGTGATTGTCCGCCATAATTTGTACACTGAGCACATCAACACTCGTGTACACAGCGTTGCTTATGCTCTCCTTACACTCGCAGACATTTTTAACAAAAACTATAACTGCTACAGTTGTAATACAGTAAGTCCATTTTTGTTACAAACCTCAAATTATTTTTAAAAAAATCTTAAAATGTTTAAATATCCCGATGCTACAAAAGTTACTAGCTAGAGGGTGACCACCCCTGTTATTTTAGTAATGCTTGAAGGTATCAACCAACCTTCTCATTTAGAGTTATTTAATGACAAGTTTTTTTTTAACATAATTTGTTTGCTACTAAACAATAAAGTTGGTACAAAAACTTTATAAAGGAAAAAAAAAATAAGAACAGAAAATGTGTATTTTTCCTTTGATTTTTTTTTTTTTTTTTTTGCTGCTAAACAATATTTCTTTGCCGAAAGCCATACAGCTCCAAAACATGTTTATATTTGCTATAAAGAAACTATTTTACTTTGTACTAAGGCGATTCTATTTTTACGTTCGGTCGTGGTCATTTACAGGATCTCGCACATGGGTCACGTATGACGATGCCTCAGGTCAACGGTATGTGACGTGACTGCAGTTTCCCTCTCCCTCTTATTCCGGGGGAACTCCACAATTACCTCGTTCACTTGTATCGGCTACCACTGCCACTCGATACTATCTCTCGACAAATGACGGTCTAGTCTTGAGCTAATGGATGAATGAGAATGGACAACAAATAGAAAAAGCAGTAAGTTTATTATGGAAGAAAAGTAAATTAACGGTTTTAACATTACAAACAATACAAGAGTTTGCACTAGGTGACAGTACAGGATGCAAACACCGCACAAGTCAATGTTCACGCAGGTATTCAGCTTCTGTTTACACGAGGTTTAGGGGAAGTTAAGATAGTGGGGTTTACGTTTCGTCGAAATCGATGTCGTGGAAAAGATGGCCACGACCTTTGTTAGGAACCATTCCACAATTTCCTGGAGCTATTTCGGGAAACCATGGAAAACGAAATCTGGATGGCTGGAGCTAGGGGTCGAACCTGGTTCCTCCCTAATGCGAATGCAACGTGTTACCATTACGTCTCCTCGCTCAGTACGTGAAGTTTAAAAATGCTGAGAGATGTGGTAGGTTGCTTGTGACAATAGAATCGTGGTCTGAAAGGAGCATGTTGCCTGCGAATTTAAATCCTCAACAATGTGTTTACAGTGCAACTTAGCAGGGGTTATCAATTATTGTAGTCGGATTTTAATTTTTTCGCTGACCTGTCTACACATTTAGTTTTGCAATTTACAAAAACGATGTGATCAATTCCTTGGCAGCTTATAATTACCTGTTTACAATTTACCCTATGTTGCACAAAAGTCTACTGGCTTAAAACTGTGGGTCGTGGACGAATATACGTATTAAATTATTTATTTTTCATCATTAATGTATTTTGTTACAATCCGGGATGGTGATGGCCGTCTATAAGGGAGGGCGAACAGAGCGATAGCCCCTGGCGCTCCAGTTGTAGAGGACACAGCCTAAGGTCCAATAAAGAATGCTGCTAGTTTCGTTATTGGATAATGCTTACATAATGCTTAATCTTTGCCTGACTAGCGAAGTTGGATATCTGAATGCTCAGCTCTTTGCATAATACTTATAGTCCATGCAACGAAGACGAAAAAATGGCATGAGGTATAAATAAATAAGATAGAAGCGAAAATTGACACAGACGTAGGGGGAGGTGCCCTGGGGGTGGGGAAGTTGAAAAGTCTCTTTTTTAGGGTTTATTTTATTTAGGTTTTTCGTGAATATCTCGAGAACGGTGCATTTCGATAAACCAGGCTAGTTATTAAATTAAACCTGATAAAATTATTTTCAACTTTGACAGTAGACACTTTTTCGAAATTCCGAACTGTTTTCGAGATATACGCCTCCGAAAATCTGATAATTTTGAAAATCAGGTTTTTATCTCACGTTTTTTTTTTTTTTGAAAACACTGTGCATTAGCGTCCAAACGGTTGACATGAGAGAAAAGTTCCGTTTAAAAAAGTTGTAGAGGATTAGATTTTCTTTAAGAATATATGGATATAGTCGTCAATTTTTCATTGGCCATTAAAAAAATACACCAATTTCAAAATTTAAAATTTTTTTGCCATTTTTACCTAAACTTTGACAGACCATTGTAATATGTCCTCGAGCTGAAACCATCCTTCTTTCCGTCATCCATTGTCTATCTGTTATGTATGTACATCCCAACCGATGTGGGGGAGGGGGATGATTAGAAAATTATGTAAAAAAAGTCGTATTATTTAAAAACATAAAGATATGTATAAATGTTTACTCTAATTATATTTCATCAGTTAAGGTCGTCTTCTTCGTCGCTCATGGTGATGTCTCCATCGGGGTGCCATTAGTACAACTGCCCTGGCACTTGCCACAGACGACTGAGCAGGCGATGCCATCTTTCCGGCAGCCGCAGCGAATGCCACATCCAGTGGTGCACCGACAAAGAATGGCATTGAGCACTTCTTCAGGTGCTATTGGGGCGACTGTTGTAACAGGGCACAGGACTCCATCATCCCCCATTGTCCATCGCCAGTTAGTTGGGGGTAAAGGATTTCCCAACCACTGTTGTACCTGCACAGGAATAATGTGATATTAGTTTACAGCGCAATGAATCCAGTTAGAAAGTGAGTTAAAGGTATGTAAGATGCTATTATGTAGGTACCTGCAGATAAAGTACAGAGGTAGTGCTGCAATGCTGATCCTCGTGTTGGATGCAGGATTGTCAAATCGGCATTAGGTTTGGCTGAAGCCTTCAGGAAGGCATGGTATCTGAGTTTTTCCAATGTGGTGTGGTGGCGAGGTGCCTGGAAAATAGTGAGGAAGAGCTTTTCGCCAGATCTCCCGATCTGTTCTGGTGTAAAGGAGGGGTGGTTGAAGGAAGTAGCTACCACAGTTATGATGCCGGGGTTCGTTGTGAATGTTTTGACCATGGTCGCCTTACTTTTTCCGTATATGGCTGAAGTTTTGTCGCTGCCGGAGAAGCTGTGAAGGAGGAGTATGTTGTTGGCAAATGGAAGCTGCTGTAGCCTGTGGACTGAGTACACCTTTGTAGGGACCTTACCTCGACCAGGCTTTTCAAAAAATATATCCCCACAGTGGTTGCGAGGTGTCAAAGCAGCTAACCGCACCACGAGGTCTACATCTTCCCCAATCACTGCGACACTTGGGTGCACAGCTACTTGTTCCAACCCACACCTGATGATCACCGTGTCAGCATCTCCAGAGGCAATTAATGTGTCGATCTGAGCTAGTGACATTGTGTGCTTGAGGAAATAAATGATCCTCGACTTGTTTCTTTCGTTCGCTAGAAAGTGCTCCTGCTGGGTGGTGATGATGGTTTCGTCTTGAAGATGTATGTCGACCGATGTTTTCTACATACCTCTCAGCTTTTTCTCGGCACTTTTCGTGTTATATATGTCTCCATATCCATCAAACACCACAGTGCAGTTTTATCCATAGTGTTTTAGTACATAGTTTATGCACTGCTCACATATCGATGATATGGTGGAGCAAGGTTTCCACTTGACCCGATGGAGCAGGTAACCATCATCCAACACATTGGTGGTTTGTAGAATGTTGAGAGTCGGATTCTTCTCCTCAGGCACTCCAGCTAAGGGTTTGTCAGTACCATTGATGGTGAAGTATCCCTCTTCTGCAAACTGTGTGAAAGCCTCTGGGTGATCATCTTTCAATTGAATCATATCTTCTTGTACATAAATGTGAAAACATTTTGCATAGTGGAAGTGTCCACTGGCGGTAAAAAAAATTGTATCATCTGCTGGGCACAGGCCAAGTGGCCAAACCAATCGCCTCGATGCTCTGAATCGATGAACTTTTTCATGAGGATTACCATTTGGAAGTATTGGACCCATAATGGTGTGGTGGGGCTATTACTTTTTAGAGATTCCTGGTGACTCTCCAGCTTGCTCAAAGTTGACAGCAAGCACTGCCTTTCAAGTTTCTATGAAGTCATGTCATCCATCTTGCTCAAAATGCTTGCGATGTCCCTCTTCTCAGTATTTGAAATATTGGCTCCTTCAAGAACGATTTGAGCTAACACAGCCTGAACTAGAAAATGAGCTCGGGACAGCTCGGCTGTAGGCATGGCCGTTCAACATTTTTTCAACTGAATTAGCTGCACACACTTGACACAACACCTCTTTCAATCCGGATCCAGCCATGGTGTGCTCGATGCAGCCCATAATGGACACGAGCGTGTGAAATCCACCAAGCCTCACAGCAATTGTGCCAAACTGTATTTCTCGGGCCTTGAGGTGTAAAGGCTGGTCGGAAGTTACAAAACAAACATTGGCTCCTAGCTCTTGACTGTTCTGGTGAGCATACTGTAATGCAGTGTTCACAGTGCTGTACTCGTTTGGTGGGGAATTTATGAATGGAATAAATGTGACTGCAGTTGTTTCTGCATTGGTCAGTTTGCTAACCAACTGCATGAATCCCTTCCATTCTGGAATGGTAGGCACCTGTGGGGTAAGATTCACATCCTGCAGCTACTTACCACACATCCAAAGTAAATCTGGAATGCTGGGAGAGTATGTTAGCTGGGATGGGATTCAATGTGCTCAAGTCCTTGACAGTCACATGATGTAATGCGTTGGTTGCAGTAGCCTCAAATGGTTGAAGCTCCAGCACTCCTAGGTGACCCACGTCTTTCTGAGTGGGAGCTGATTTCAGCCTCGGCACGTTTGAGGATGGAGGGAGAGCGCTGGCTGGTGTCACACACTTAATGCCGCCCATGCTATGGAAGGTATTGCAGCCATCGAGAGTGGCAACATTGAAGTCCGCATTATCAAAAACGTATTGACAGAAGGTGTCATTTTGGGAGAGGCTGCTTTTGGTTGATGGATGGTGGAGAGCTCCAGCCAGGGTTGGTAGTATTTTACCCGACCCAAAAAAAAAAGCCCATGTGGTTTTTTTTAAAACCCAGAAAAAAAACAAAAAAAAACATGTCCACCAAATTTTGTGTTTTTTAATTGGCGCTATTGAACTATTCATAATTAATTATTTTTAGCTGTAAGAGACAGAAACTAATTAAAACTTTAATTTTAACTGCATATTCTCTTTTATTTAAGAAACTAAAAATTCATTTCCAGTGATTATAATGAAATACATTTTTAAAAAAATTTGAATCTTAATTATTTTTTTGTTTGAAGACAGTGTTCTACACTAAGCAACTCTTAGCAGTTAAAAACAATACAATACAAGATAGAATACATGTTCCTCTAAATAAATTCAGTTTGTAAAAGTAAGGAATCCACAGTGTCACTGACAGTATTGCTACTGCGCAAATGTCTGTATACTTTGACAAGCTTAACTGCTCTGTCTACACCAAGGCGGTTACGCAGCTTTGACCACACTATTCCAAATGTTGAGAACATTCTCTCTATAGCAGCTGAGCTTGCAGGACATGACAATAAGTTTGAAATAAAGTTGCAGAAATCTCTTGGAAGGTTATTCCTCTTTTCAGTTCTAACTGCAACAATATTCCACCACTTAGCGCTCTGGAACATACATAACGTCTTCAGAAAACATTGATGCAGGGTAATATTCTGCATCAGTAATTTTATATGCCAAAATGTATGGCAAATAATTAGGGTATTTTTCCATTACCCATTGTTCTGCTTCGTCTTCTTGGAAAGCAGTCAGTCTCCTCCCTCTATATTTTGGATACATTATGTTTGCTAAATAATGGAATGGTTGAAGAGCTTGATCCATTCTTTTTAGTATTATTTCCTTGTAAGATTTCAAATCTGAACTTTCTACTAGGTCAAGCCATAATTCTACAGCATATGACAAGTTTGTACTGTCAGATTGCAGAATGTCTAGAACCCTGCTGACTTCTTTCAACTGTTTAATTAAGTTAAGATTCTTTGTAAATTTGAGCATTGTCAATAATGTTGACTATATTGTTTGGGATATCATCAGTGTGCTCAAATTGAATTTGCACGTACTTGTAATTTTGCATGAATGTGTCAACACAGTCTAGTTGTGAATTCCATCTCGTAGAATTAGGAAGTTGGGGCATTGCACCGTCTTTTTCTTTCAGACACCCATGTGGCTGGTGATGGTTACGAAAAAAATTTCCTTATCTCAACTATATGTTTCAATATTGTTTGTGGTGTTACTTCATTTTCAATCAGGTTTACAAAATGGGCTGAGCAACCGTAGGTCAGAAGATTTGAATTTTCACTTTCCAAAATTTTGCGCATTTTCTCCATTTTATTTTCAATATCGGTGCATACTGCAATAATTTTGATCCCAAATTTTTCTTCACAATCTTTAATTGATATAATTGCCGACTGAGCACAATACTCGGCAGTTTTTTTGTTGGACTCACAATTAAATGCGTTCAGAAGAAATGATGAACACCCAGTATGGATGGTTGTTACAATGATAGGGTCATTTTTTACATTTGACCAACCGTCTTGTAAAAGAGTACAACAGTACCTGGAATTTGCAAATTGTTTCTGCATTTGAAGATCTATTTCAGCAGAAACAATATCAAGAAGAGGGCCAGCTAATGATGACTGACTAGGACCTTTGTAGGCTGGGCGAAGGACGTCAAGCATGTCATTATATTAAATGCTTGATGCTGCATTAAAAGCTATATTGTTAGCGTAAAAATTTTAGCTATTTTAATATCCAGAATTTACCTCTGCTGTGGGGTAGTTTTTATAGTAAAATCACCCATCAACATTTGACGTTTTACAAGAGATTGATTTGACACATCATACAGCAGCTTTCTCCTGGCTGGTTGAGAAGTTGAAGTGCAAGGCTGCTCTGAAAAACTAGTAGAAGTTTCAGGTTTATCAGATCTTAATATGTCACAGGAACACTGGACCGTACTAGCAGGGGTAGTTTGTTGGATTTTTCTTTCTTCACATTTATTTAAGTGCACTTTAATTCGTTCAATTTTAGCACTAATTTCCAATTTGCAGTATTTACAGTCTACTTTAGTTTTATTTTGTTCACTTGTAACTATAACTTCACTTCACTCGGGACACCCTTTCCTACCACTTCCGCTTGGCATTTTTGAACTTAAAAAAATAACACCTACACAAACAACATATTTTCAAAATCAAATTCTACACGTTTGTTTTCCCAACAATAACAACAAAAAAGGTGGATGTGAGAACAACCAATATTATAATACTGGAGGCGATATGAATACTCTGCAACTTTAACCTCTAAAACACCACAAAAACTGCATAGCACATATTGCTCTAATTGCGAAGTTTACAGCAAAATTTAACCTCATTCTTGTGACTTTACGCACAACGTATGTGACAAATCTATAACGGCAACGAACTTCGATATGCGCATCAATAGTGACCGTTTGGTACAATACCTGTCGGAACACATTGATACTTGTCTGTCAAAACACTTTCATCACGTATCTTTGTTGCCGTTTTCGTAAAAAGCAAAGCATAAAATAATTCACATCGTGGTTCCTACAATTGTTGGAATTTGGTTACGCAAACAAAGTTCGCTTAGAATTTGTCAAATTACTTATATAAATCATTGCTACTTGCTTACGTTGGACTTGAAATGTGCGCTGACGATGTTTATTATGTCTGAATTTAATTGCCGGCTGAGCACAATACTCGGCAGTTGATCTTCGTAAAATCATGAAAAACCTCACGAAATTGCTTTTTTTTTTTTTTTTTTTTTTTTTTTTTTTTTTTTTTGCCGGTATTGTTTAAGTTTGTGAACAAAGCTTCGAGAATAGATAAATTCAAGCGCGTTAGCGATACATCGCGTAATTCAATTAAATATCGATACTACCATACGAAAAGAGTTCCAACAGTTGAATAAAAAAAAAACTAACTTTTTTCACACGAATAGAAAAATGCAACGTTTATTTACATTTTCGCTTGTCATGGGGTATGAGGTGCGCAATTGAAAATATGTTTTAACAATGGCGGTATCGGTTAATTATCGCATAAAAAATATTAACGTTTTTAACGAACCTAAGATTTTTAATGCACTGAGTCGACGTATGAAAACGTGTTTAAATATATTTCCCATTAAAAATTCAGACGCAGGCCATGGAAGCATAATAATGAGCAGTCTCTTCATAAGGTGCAAAATCGTCTTCTGTTGGCCTAGGTTTAAGAAGATTGACGTGAAACATGTAGATGTGAGCGAGTTACACAGTTTACAGCATCTCTATCTTTGAAACATCTCGCCTTTAAAAAGTATAAATTGTTTTCTAAAGTGGGTGAAAGTAGTGGACAATGTTCTTTACTGGTAGCAATTTTGAATGTTAAGGAAATTTCTCCTACTGTTAAAATTTATAACAAAGGGTCCAATACCTCTGCAGTACAATTAAGCTGGTGGCTACACCGACTTTTCCATCAAGCTAATATATAGTACGTCAACCTTACATACTTATTTACTTAAAGTAGTTCTTTCTCTTTTGGAAGTAAAATGCCGAGTTTGAAATAAATATTTCCAACCCACATTCAAATAGTTGTCAGGGTAAAGAAATGCAAAATAACACTTTTTTGTTAAAAACTATGAAATAACGATGAAATAGAAAGTGAAATAATTTTTAAAATGACGAAATAGGAAGTGAAATAATTTTTAAAAATATTTTAAAAAACTACGAAATTTTCACCGAAATTGACAAGAAAAATTTATGAAATCTGGTATTTATTTTCACAGTAATCAGGTGGCTTTACAGGCATGCCGATGTTTTCACGAGTATTTTAAACAATTGTGAAAAAATTAATGAAGCTTAATTTTACATATTGCATTAAACCCAATAAAAAAAACCACAAAAACCCACCCGGGTTGGGATTTTAAAAAACATGTTTTTTTTTAACCGGTTTTTTTTCCAACCCTGGCCAGCTGCTGAGCACTGTGGTATGATGCACTCAGCCCCAATTTATAAACAAGGGACACAAAGTTTTTAGAACCAAACTTCCGAGGGCGATAGGAAAGAGCGAGGGCAACAAAAGCAATTAAAGCATGAGCAATAACGGTAAATTTTGTGCCCACTGATTCTTTCGACCTTTTATTCTTTGAAAGGTACTTCATGAAGGCACAGAGAGATTGAGGAACCATATCTTCAGCTCCACTGCAGAAATTTTCTTGGGGAGGATATTCACTGTTGTATGGTCTCAATATCTTGCAAGATTATTCCCCCTACTTTCCTAACGATTCTGTTACGTTATGATTGTTCATCTTTACACCTAGCAGTGTACCATGTGTCATTCAAAATTTTATAACCAGCACTTCACAAGCAGATGACAGTTTTCTTCCCTTGGAGTGTACCAATTACAATTAGGTCTCCATACTTTTCTTTCAACCTGTTAATGACGGTTTTCGCATGTGGTGGTTCCCCCGTGACCTTTACAACAGCTTGACCATGGAGAATTGGCAGCTGTTATTCTCCTCGATGTAAGAGGACACTTCCTCCATTGCTTGTGAAATTCCATCATCAGAAGGGCGTCCTCTGCCTTTGAAGGGCCAGATTTTAACATGAACCTTCTATAGCAGTCCACATGATACATTGCATCCGCTGCGTGCAGGTCTGCTATAGTGCACACACGTCTTACGACGTCGGCTCCCCACTCATCTCCCCTTTCCTGACTTACGGGCTATAATGGTAGTGTAAAATGTGGTCGCACGAACAGTAAAAATGGATCGAAGTTCTTTGACAGCTTTTTTTCTCTCTCTCTGTTCATCGCAGATTTGTGAGCAGATGAAACATTTACTTCTGATATCAAATGTTGGTTGGCTTGAACGCAATTTATGTGGAGCACAAGATGTTGAAGGTACCTCAGTGATATTTTCTGATACATACGTCTTTATTGAGTCACTCCTGGTGTAGTCTCTCCTGTAAGCAGCATGCACACCACCACTCGTATTTTTCTTGAGATCTTCGTCTCTTCCATCTTTCCTCAAAAGACTTGCCTTCACTAATCCGATTATCCCTTTTTCTCCTACTTTAAACAAATCACTGACAACCTCTTGATCACAAACTAAACACTTCTCAGCCATAGTTACATCACAGAAACACTGAAAATTAAAAACTTAGAACATGAGCAAAGCAGAGTCCTTTGATAAACACACCACGTGGGAAGGACGGCGTCGACTGGTGGTTGAAATGTGTCTAGAGAATGGAGGGAGAGACGCGACCATTCGACCACCTGCCATGAGTCACACTTGTTGGTCGAGAGAAGGGGGGTTTTCCGTTTCGCTTTTCCTTCGGGCCTCTTGTTCACTTCTGTAACACCACGCAAAATGCCACTCACACACTCATACAAATAGTTGTACTCATACATACAATAAACTTCACCATATTTATACATACCTACGTACATTTGTTATTCTTGGTTTTTAAATAACATTACAATTAGTTTACGTAATTTTCTCATCTTCCTTCCCCCCCCCCCCAAATTGGTTGGTATGTAATTCTGGGTACATATGTATGTATATACATAACAGATCGACACTAGATGTCGGAAAGAAGGATTGTTTAAGCTCGAGGACACACAACAATGGCCTGCCAGTGTTCAGGTGAAAAAGGCAAAACAATTTCAAATTTTAAAATCGGTGTAGTTTTTGAATGGCCAATCATAAACTGGCGACTAGCCATATATTCTTAAAGAAAATTTAATCCTCTAAAATTTTTTTTCAACGGAACTTCTCTCACGTCAACCGTTTGGACGCTAATGCATAAAAATAAAAAAAAATGTGAGGTAAAAATCTGTTTTTCCGTACTACCCGATTTTCCGAGGCGTATATATCGAAAACGGTTCGGAATTTCGAAAAAGTGTCTACTGTAAAAGTTTTAGAGAATTTTATCAGGTTTCATTTAATAAATAGCTTGGTTTATCGAAAAATGCACCGTGCTCGAGATATTCACGAAAAACCTTCATAAAGGGACCTTTCAACCCCCCCTCCCCTAACGCAGGAGGCCCACCCCCCAGGACTTATAGAATGTTACTCAGGGCACCTACCGTACGTCTGTGCCAATTATGGCTTCTATCCTATTTTTTTCTATCTCAAACCCTTTGTTGCCCGGACTGTTAAGATTGGAACGTTTCTCGTGAACATCGGCTTGCTATGCTACCAGTTGCAACACGGCCGTCACTTGCGGCGTGTGTGTATATACGCACACATACAGTTTATGTACGGTTTATAAATTTAAGGTGGCCGCTTATATGGCGCTTGAATAGTGTTGCAGCGTGTTAATAAAACAAACCCTTTGTAAACGTGTAACCTATAAAAATACAGACGATGAGGGAATAAATTTTCAAAAGTAGCACGATTGGTAGCATAGCTAGAACAGCTTTCTAAGACTGATTCCTTTCTTCAATGTAATAACTGAACAGAAACGAAACTTAAATACAGGCTTGCATAGGACTTGTCTACGGAAACTTGCACAATTTAAGTGACAGGGTTGCCGTATTTAAGGTGTAAAAGTAGTGCTATGCACAGATGAAGTGCTTAAGGGTGTTCACGAGGCAAAAATTCAAAATTGTATATTTGCTTGGCATAGTGTTAGTTTTATATACGTTACTTGTGACTACATTTTCCACTTGTAGACATTTTTAGCTCACGTAGTTTCCCCATAGCGGCATGCCAAAGTCTGAATTTGCAAGTTACGGGAACATAGGTATAACAACAACCAAGTGACTTACTGAAATGAAATAATTTACACTGAAATTTAATATTATGGGCACTGTGCTAAAAAATTTCAAAACACACAACTAAGAAATTTTGTATTTTTAAAAATTGCCGTAAATGAGGCAAATTTTTCGTCATTTACGGATTTTTTTTAAGAACAAAGGAATTACATTATGTGTTTTTAAATCTTTTAGCATATAGCCTATATTGTCTTATTTCTGCGTAAATTATTTCATTTGAGAAAGTAACTTGGTTTTTGTTAAACCTGTGTTCCTGTAACTTGCAAATTCTGATTTTGGCATGCCGCTGTGGGAAAACTATGACGAGTTAAAAAATGTCTACAAGTGGAAAATGTAGTCAGAAGTAACGTCTATAAAACTAACACTATGCCAAGCAAATATAAAATTTTGAATTTTTGCCACGGGAACGCCCTTATGGGCGCCGCCTACCCGCGCGTGAGAGGTTCAAAAGCGACGGAGCAGTAAGGTCGACCCTGAAGCGCGCATCAAATGCCGCGTCGCCTCAACGAGCCAAGCGCTGAACTAGCGTGCAAGGTTCCCGCCGAACGGTTTTTACTATGGGACACTAAGCGGTGACCATGTAATTTTATTGGTGGAAAGTCTGCAACTAAGTTCAGTGCAGGTCGCAATCTGAGTTTCACATACATCCGGTTAGTACATTTAAAGCACGGAAGTCTGAAAAGGCCGTTTTTAGCCATGTTACAGATCTTAGAAACAGTGATTTTAATGAGCGTGGCGTCTTAACAATGAGGTTCCGACCATGTCTGAAGTTTGTTTTCTTTTCTTACGTTGCACAACAGGCACACGTGAATATTTTCGTAAAAAAAACTGTTTACGAACACGCTGCAACGCATTTGAAAGTGGGGTAGGCGGCCGTCTTAAGGCCTCGCTCTCTAGTTTAGCAGTGGTTTCGAAAATAGTTTTTATAACGCAAATTAATACGTATATCAAAAATTCCTTTGGCAGTTTTAACACTTATATACCAACATTTGTATATGAATTTTTCTGTTTCAATACACCAAACGAATTTTTAGATTTTTGCCCCCGAAATAGTACACATTTTGTTGTGAAAATAGGCCAAAATGAAGCAAAATAATGTTTTGCTCGCAAACGGTAAATTATTAAAAAAAAAAAAAAAAAAACGCTCTAGCAAAATTATGTATCGTATGACTGTACACTGTCTCCAATTTTTTCGAAGCATTTGGTTAAATATTTGAATTATTTGCAATTGTTTGAAATAAGCGAGAGATCATGGGCATGCTACATTACATTTTGCTTCCGGCTCTCACGCTGATTATATCTTCGAGTAGGCGATCGTCTGAAGGAAACCGAGAAACGAGATAACCATCCTTTAGTGTGACTACTTTTTAATCGGGTTGGCTGAAAGTTTCCTGGCACAAATATCACATCTGTCGACGGGCCGTTCATTTGTTCTAAGGCGTACAAAAATAGCTGCATGAGGAGCAGGAGAGTCGTTTGGTATTATGTAAGAAACAACTCAGCAGAGACGCGCTGCCTCGGTTATTTCATTGGTAAGCTTTCATTGTCGTGCTGAAACACTTGACGTCACGTAAGTAGAACTTAAGAGGCCTCTCTAGATAAAGCTGCGTTTGTGTGTGTGATGCAGGAGCGGTTAGGTTGCCATTGACCGGCATATGTAATGCGTTATCGCCTCTTCGTGCAAGCTACTCAGATGGCGTGCAGTGCTTTACTGCTATCCTCTTTCCTATGTACTCTAAGCGATGACCACATTATTTTATTTATGGGTAGCATAGTTCAAAGTCTAACGCTTGTTTCTATGTGTGTGTTTTTTTTATCTGGTCGTTATTTTTCCAGATACGGCAGTCTGGAAAATCCAATTTTGGCCATTTTGATTGGGCCCGAAAATGATTTTGCTAATAAACGTGGCGAATTTTTAAAACTATAGCGACATAGTTTGAAGTGTGTGTTCTTTACGTAGATGTACAACTGTAATTCGCGTTAAATAGTTTCGTCAGAAAAAATAATAGCCGTAACTCGCTGCAGCGCATTTTAAGCGGAGGTTGGGAGGCCCCTGAAAATGTGAGTCATTGCTACGAACCGTAAATTTTAAAGTAGTACAGTATTTAAGTCTACTGTTGGTATAGTTCCTCTGTTTCATAATGTGTTGACAGTTCTGAGCACACTTGGACTAGGTACTTCTCGAATGTTGTACATGTTCGATACATTGCGAATAGATATTTTTGGTTCTGAAATGAAACCGAGATGTTCATTCCACTGTATGTACCGTGAAATTTTGTCCTGAATTTGTTGTATCTGATATTACATAATGTAAATAGTAAATACCCAACGAACTGTCAAAATTTACTAAATTTGTACTAAACAGAGCATACATAGCATGCTTCGTTAATATCTCAAATTTAAGTTGAAAGGCAACCATGAATATAAAATCAGCTTGATTTTAAAGTACTTGGCGGTATTGTTGGATAAAGGCTGGATCACTCGTTATTCAGGCATTAAAACCCCTTAACACGATGTTTACACGTTGCGCGGTTGTTGCCAGTTCATTGGCTTGCGTATAGCGGTGATGAAGTATGTGATGTGTGCGTGCCCGTGTCATCAGCGCTCGCTTTCTTGGCTTCGACGAACATATAATAGTTTTCATAAGCCAGGGCACTAACACGGATTGACTCTCCAAACATTAAAAAACTCGGTCGGGTCTATGAAACGGAATGAAAAGGCGTGATTGTCCACATATTTCCTTAAAAATAAATCAATGTCAATCCGAAATGGTTCATCCCCAAGTTCTCTTGTTCACTTTTAAGTTATTTGCGTTGCACGAATATATTTGATACATATAGTGATTTTTTGGGTGAATTGTTAGGAAAGGGGGGGGGGGGGGGTAACGCCTTAACCCCCTTGGACTCGTCCCTGCAGTCAACTGAGAGGACGTTACTTCGATCACAGTGCGTGTTGTGTACGTGTAGAGCTTGTCTAGTGGTTACGAAGTTGAATATTGGTTTTGAAAGTGTTCAATATCGTTTAAAGCAATGCGAGTTTATTAAAACCATGTTTAAAACTATCAATTTAGAAGATTTATTAATGTCCTTATAAGTTTTTTTTTGTTGGGGTTATTTGATATAGTAAAGTTTTAATTTTGAGAAAGTATTGTTTTTTTTTTCTCCCAGGATTTCTAATGTGGCTTTGTTACACAATCATCGGTTGAAATGTATTTTGTAGGCCGTAGAAAACTAAGCAGATCGTATTAGTAGAAAGAAGATTTTTGAAGCACCGTTTCAAAGCTTTTTAATGTTTTGTGTAATTGTGAGAATTTAGTAATACACAGCTATAAAATTGAAATAAAAATGAGTGTTCTCTGTAGGTATATTTAGGGATTGATTTTTCTTATCGTTGGGTGTTTTTGGTAATGTTATTTTTTCTCGACGGGTTTTATAGTTTACTTCTTGATAAACAGCAGTAAGTTAAACAAATATATCTTTTGACGACAACCTGTTTTAAGATCTCACTTTAATTAATATTTCTTAATCAGCATTTCTAAATCAATCGTATTTAGTCTTATCTACTTATCTAATGGCACAGCACACATAGTGCAGGCCTTACTGGTGCGAGTGATGTTAATGTGCAGTCTAGAATAGTGTTTCAGTAGAATACTGATGTGCTCCTAGACTCCCACCAGAAGTGTGTATATGAACAGCTTGTCATGGAAATGAAGTGTGGCCCAAGTTGACGCGGGAGGGCTATATAGTCTCCGCAGCCTCCGGCACGTTATAAATGGAGGTTACCCGACGCCGCACACCCACCAGCTCGAAATGTAGGAGCACGACGCTGCGTCTTAAATTAAACCCGGCAGACGTCCCACGAGGCCGTTAACTTCCGTCCCGTGATCTTTTTATTGAACACATTCCGACCAGTGTCCCTTGCAAGCACATTGGTGCAGGCAGACTATATATGCATGTCTTCTTGCTCAGTGTAGTTTGACAAGACCTGCTGGCGCTCAGGGTGGCTCTAGGGGGTTGGTAGTGGGGGCGCTGGTGGTGCCGGACATTTTTACTTGGAAATGAAATGCAAACCAGTGTAAATAAGATACGATATCTACCAATATTTAGACTTCTACTAGTTTTGTATATTTATTAACTTTGAACACCATATAATACAGTATTTATAATTAAGAGTGCACACTTGAAACACGACTAATTGTAGCTAGCAAGTACAAGTTTTATGTATTTCTTCTAAAATTCTACACTGTTATTTACGCGAGCACAAAACAACGTATGCAAGATACGTTTATTACTGTTGGGTTGATTTAACTAGGGGTGAGGGGGGGTGCTGGGGGGTAC
>PNEQ01037971.1:0-32930 GCA_003012365.1 Medauroidea extradentata
TTTCATTATATTTACTGGTTTTCAAGTTTTGTATGAAGTAAAAATATGCAAATTTTGACTTTGAAGTGACATTACGGGAAAACTAGATGAGCTAATTTTTTTCCGTTAGATGTTAATGTACTCTTAAGTAATGTCTACAAAACTAACACTATTTTATACAAATATAAAATTATGAATTTTTCCCCACTTGAACGCCCTTTAAGGGCCTATGATAGATGAATAAACAGTTAAGTGTCAATTGAATTATGTAGGTTTACATAAGATGATATCGAAAAACTACTAAACAATCCTAGATAATGTTATTTGCCAACTTATATGAGCAAACATTATTCCAAAATTCCATATTAGCTAAGCACAATTTCTTATACCACAATTAAATGTACGAAATTATGGTGTAAGAAATAACTCCTCGAAGATACGTCGTCGGGGCAAAAAAATTTTACTCGGAGAGTTGGGAGAAACTTTTGTGCAGGATTGTTGTTTTTAGATTTTTGTTTATTGGCTTCGAGCCTTCGACTGTTTGTAATATATGGGTTTAGAATTTATTTATGTATCACGGGCCCCTGAATATTACAAAGGTCGGGATTGTTATTCTAGACAATGTAGGTTTAAAAAATAATCACAGTATTGCAAACCACCTACTGTATAAGGTACAGTGATCTGTGATTTCTATAACAGGTACCAATGTGTAGTGGTTTTGTTATTATTCCAGCAATAAAATATATGTGGAACCTTGTACAGCAAAATTAATTAGAGAGCACAGCATGCTGCATCGACACATTTGAAGACATTACAAGCACTTGATGTAGGTCTGCATGAGGCTATGTTAAAATATTCTTCAATATGTCAGGAGCAGTATTTGGATGTCACAATAGTGCTCTGATGCTGGAAACTGTTATGTTTGGACACCGAACATTAGACTGTACTAATCGGCCAAGGGAATAATGCTGCAGATTTATGCCCCAATGATAGTCACATGAGGTTGGCATTTGCCTTTTAGCTGCAGCTAATGGGCACATTGTTTATTGTACGACTCTCCTTTCTGTTAAATCTTACGTATCTTACTATTTGTTATTGGTGAGTGGCGAAAGTAAATAAAAATCGGTCAGTCCTATTTTTGACGGATAGCAAGTCATCACTGTCCTTTCCTGGTGTGGATTTATCGGCCCGTTTTAAATTCTGCCCACACGACTGGTCAATCTCGCAACACGTGAATCGCCCCCGGTGGTAACACCCCAGGTCTCTCGTTGTTCGTGACTCTACTGCACCCTAAAGTGTCATGACGCCCGGCAGTAACACCCCAGTCTGTCGTCCTCGTACGTCTTCTTCACGTCTGCCCTGAATTCAAAAACTCCCCTCGCGTTGCCGCTGTTTGGTGCCAAAACCGCCGCCACTTGTCCTGCAGACTTTGGTTCGTTGGGCCAATAACCCAGCTTTTCAAAACAGCCCCGCCCCTCAAAGATAGTAAATTCTTGCCATTGCCACATTTATTTCATTTTCACATTAATTTTCGCTCATTACGCTAAACAATAATTATCCCTGAGTCTCCTTAATCCTAAAGTTCCTTACATACTACTTATTATAATTTAACATTTGTATCTTAATTTCTAAAGGCAGCACTCCCCCCCCCCTACCCGCCAACAGCTAAGGGGGTACAAGTGGGGAGGGAGTGAAGAACCAGACTGCCATCGAGAAGCTGCACCTGCTTTCTCCACAGAGACGAAATATGCACATTTTAGTTTTCTCAACACATAAACAGTAATATTGTTTACAGTATTGCTTTCTCTGTGTGGTTCCATTGGCTTTGTGACATGATGTCGAGGAGAATGAATTGTCGCATGATCGGTTTATTTTGATATCCAGAAATTATTCTAATTAATTGCTATTGCATGCCTATAGGATGTTATTTGAAGTGAGGTTAGCTTGGAGGGGGGGGGGGTGACATTTCTTCTTGAAGAATTTAATTTGTAACCCACATACCTAGATATTTTGAACCATTCATTATGTCATGCCAACCTGAATTGTTTGCATGGTTGTAAAGACGTTAATCTGGTAATCAAGAAAATCTACTTCATGCAAGCTGCGTACTTAATATGTACCACCTTATGTCAATCTTAGCCCATGGCTTCGTGGTGCAATCTTTACAGGAGGCAATGAATCAGTACATAGAATCTATTTCTATGGAATACCTGCATGAAGTCTCCCGGTTTGTTCCTGTTCAAACATTTACGAGGTGAAAATTTTTATTCTGTGTTTTCTTATCTTCAGAATATCATAAGAACGTTCAGTCCTCAGATAATGCATCTGTATGATTCCCAAACACAGAGCAAAGTGTGTCATACTGACATAGGACCTTCCATTGAAGAGATATCATCCACTAGCACCCGAACCGTTGCTTGATGATAGACCACACTCTATGCTGCTTGCATTACACAGGCGGCAGCAGGACTAGCAGGTGGCTGTACTGTTATGTAAACCTTCATTCAAAACAAGTCATCACATGGTGTGATGCAAGACACGTGTTGCATTGAGCTGAGGTACTTGTCTTGAGTCCTGTGTTTAAAAATGTCGTAAACAGCTGTAGACAGACCCCACCCACAAATTAAACAACTAATCATCGTCACTAATGACAACAGAATGAGAGGTAGGACCAGAAGTGTGTAAGGATGCCGAGCGAGTGTTAGTAAAGTCAGCGAGTCGCCAGCTCTGTCTCTCTAGGCTAATTTCGTCAGGTGTCCGGTTCAAGCACGGGTAAGTATCTGTACACCTTGAATGAACATATAAACTAGCTCTCCTGAACACCAATGCCCTTTCAGTTCCCAATTATACTGTACTTGTCCACTTCTATGTACAGTAAATTATTTTATTTATAATTCACTAGCTGTTGGCTGCGACTTTGTTTGCAAGGTTATCAATTTTTAATAAGATATATTTAATGTAAATATATATTTTTAAAATTTTTTCAAAATCTAAATTTTTCCAAAATATGGTAAATTTAAACAGTAATAAATATTTTTGATAAAATTTGTTTGAAACTCTTAATATCACATTAGTAACCATATTAATATTGAAAATAACATTAAAAGTACAGTAATAAATTTCGGTTATCGTTTTTGATTTTACCAAAAAAATGTTGAAAATTTAAAAAAAAAAAAATTTATATATATATATAGTATTAAATTATGTTTGATACATTATAATATTAATGAAAGTTTTAGAAATCTTCTAAATTTTCACAAAATTTTTGGGTACCATGTTCACCCCTGCACCATTTACCTCTTCCCTACTCCGCTAATAATAGTTGTTTTTAGTATTGAAACCACTGCGGGGGCACGTACAACTCACAAAAATTTAATCGCAATCCAATTAATGGTACTAGCAAATATCTATGCAAAACCCTTTGGTACAAGCACTTAAGTTTGTCACACTCCAATTGTAAACTTCATTTAAATATCAAAATAATATAATTGGCTATAAATTCAGTTAGAGGCGTTCAATGAGTAATTGAAGAGGAATAAAGCATAGAAACAGACCATTGCCATGAGGCGCTTATGAAAATGTAGTAGGCATAATCCTATTCGGTAGTATTGGTCATGTAACTGGATCTACTAAGTCATTGGATGTTTAACGAGTGGATACAAATCCGAAGAGTAGTATCTTGACTGCCTTAAAAGAAAGTGTGGCAAAATCTGCGAAAGCTGTAATTTCAGTCGCCAATGTGGCAAACCTGTGTTATTAGACCAGGTTTGAACAGGGCAGAATATCCTTTCGTACTGGTACAATACACATGCACTGCATTACAATTATGTGTTCTAGTAATGTATACTGTACAAAAATGCTAGAACAAATCCTGAAAAAATTACGTAGCAATATATTGCAAAGGAAAAAAAGTTCTATCACACATAGCCCATGTTTTTTTTTACATTAACCTACTGTTTAATATGTGTAGTAAATTTAAAACGTTAACATAATTAGTAATTAAAAAATTTATTCCATACCGAATTTAGTTTTCTAGCAAAATTTTTGCTCGGTAAACTACTCCGAACTTCACGTCCATTAAAAGTATTACAGTCACTGTAGTGTTACAGTCCGTCGTATTTTTGGTGAAAATTCACTCAAAATGCCTTACAACATATGTTCTTTTATGTCGCATGTAGAAGCTTGTGGTTGTTTACTTTTTACACGCTTTTCTGTCAATCGTCTGCTGGCGGCTATCTATCCCGAGCAGGGTAGACCTGAGTGGATCCGGTGACAAGATCGAGTTGAATTTTTAGAGATCTTGAGGGCCGACAGATCTATATAATTGCCAGATTTTAGAGTGGTGTCTACTCTACCGAGCAGATCCAAAGTGCTTTCATAAGTGCCTAAGCTAAACGTCGCACGCCTACATCGTATGCAGTCAGCCATACAAGAACGGTCGCTCGACTGCTGTATGGGCGAAGACGTTTATATGTTTGTGCATATATATATATATATATATATATATATATATATATGCACACAAACATCCCCGGCGTGTAGTAATTTCAAAAGTATGAATATTAAATATGCGGAAAAAGAGTAAGGTTTGTGCAATTGGAGACACTTATTAAATTAAACATTTAGGTTGTATGTCATTGCAGTATATAGCTAATTATATCTTACGGTTATCACAATACTGTATTAGTTAATGGTATATAACAACGATTTTCAGGGGCACAACAAGAAGGGCAGGGGGGTGGAAGAGAGATAAAAGCAAATTTAATCATTGCATTGGAGAACAGATTTTAGCTTTCATAAAATGACTTTATATTATATATTATATTGCTAAATCAAATAAGATGTAAAATTATTGTATGTAGACGGATATATGCTTTAAGAGGTTTGCCAATACTTTTTTTTTAAGGATTCAGAAGAGGGGTTGGGGCAGAAGTTTTACCCATGTCGACTGTAACATTATGTTAGGTTCATGACAAACAAACAGTCTATTCTTCGAGCATCTCGCTCACAAGAGGCTCTACAGGTGGATGAACACATAAAAATAAAGTTCGGGAAAACTAAGGGCAGTACAGGAAAAGACTCGAGCCGAGTTCGTCTTCAGTAAAGACATAATCTTCCACACACGATAGGTTAACAATGTCACAGACGCAAGGAAGAATAGAGCAGCTTTTTTTTTTATTGGATGGAGATTGACGCGACGCTTCGAGGCCTGATCTCTGGGAGGATTCCTTGGCAGCGCGACGCGGGGGGAAAACCCTGCGAGAACGCGAGCAAGTGGTCATCTGGGGTCGGCGGGTCACACAGAGATATCTGCGGGCGGCGAATACAGCGCCATTCTGCCGCGAGGGTCGTCCTACTGCAGACGAAGTACCACGAGACAGCTGACGACTGCCACAATCTTCTCTCTACAACGAGGTAAGCAGCGCCCCCCCTCCCTCCTAACCTAGCGTATTATAATGTGTAGAGCCACGATTTTATTCCTGAAAATAAATTTGCATCAGTAGATTTCGATGTCTTATGTACACATCTGCAACTCTGCTTCGTGGTCAGTGATTGGATGATATAACCCTCACTTGTCTTAGGTTTCTTCTGACAAATCATAGACGTGTGGTACCACAAATATCTTACTCTGACTAGTGCAGTCAAATGAGAGACCAGTTTGAACAATGACATGCTGCCAATAACTATTGCTGTAAAATTTATATTATGTGGGGTTTATTTAACTTGGCAGCTACTCTGCTGGTTTGTTAAGGTGGTTATTTAGGGTAAGGTTAATTCTACTACAGGTTAGAAAGAAAATATATGGGAGAGCTTGGCACAGGGATAATTTCTGCCACTAGTTCGCTTCAATCGCTAACGTACCAGAAAAATACGAAACCGTATTCAAATGAAACTTAAATAAACTTGGAAAGTGTATTAGTCATTTAATTTAATTTTAAAGTGAAAATAAACTAATTTTGCGTTTTAAACTATCAACTTATTGTAACTTAAAATTCAGGAAAGCTCTGTGATTAGTCAGCTTGGTGCACTACCGATACCAGCGTTCAAGTGGCAGAAATTTTCCCTGTGCCAAACTTATAACATTGATCTTTCTAACCTGTAGTAGAATTAACCTTATTTAGCGTTAAATGACTGAGAAAGTTATGGTTAAACGGTTATTTACTACAACGGCAGGAACTCGGAATAAAAAACGGTTTCAATGTATTATATTAATATAGGAGGGAAACGCAAAGTTATTAATTATTAATACATTAAATTAAATGGAGGAATGTCTCAGGGTTGCTGCCGTATAGTTATATCTGACGAAGCTGGACTGATGAGGTAGAGAGCATCGACGGACGAGCACGCTCCCGCCGGGACTGGACCCACGAGCCCCAGAGGAGAGCTGGACTGTTGTAGATTCGGCGAGTGTTGGCGGGCGACAGACCTCGTTTACTTGGTAACAGTGCCGTATATCGTCGTGCTTGTCCTCATTACTGCGGCACTACGAGTGAGTGCTGTCTTCCTTGGTTTCCCAATGCTGGCCGAACCTCCCGATGTGTACGTACGGCATTGAAATAAAGTGGTGCAAAAATATTTTCGAGACAAAATCGTGTCTCTACCTATGTGTTTCAGTGGTTGTTCGGGGTAGAAGCAGTACCTAGGCACAGACTAAATAGTAATACAGACGTGAAATGGCATGGTGGCTGTTTTGGTACTGGTGAACTTCACCGCTTATTGGTGGCCGAAAGCTGTTGATACCAACCCCGTGTATGTTCGGCTCCTGCACGTTACGGAAGGACTGGCCTGGCTGCCGGCTAGCAGGGTAGCCGCCTTTCGCTGATTGGCGGTAGGCGTATCCGCCATGTTGCTGGCGTGTGTGACTGAATTTACTGTCGTATCGGCTATTTCATTTCTGTGTTCGTAAATATTCTGTGACCTAAGTGCGTCTCAGAGCTGAGCCCCATGCGAGGAAGTATTTCATACAATGAGGCATGCATCACGGCAAAGAGGGATTGGGTAGCCATGTCTGTGTTTGATGACCTATAGTTTACCTTTCACCAAGAAGAGGGAGTGAAAAACCAGCATTTACACCATGAAAACCATCTGGCTAGAAAGAAAGCGAAGATATTTTGATCTCCATTTAAATAGTTAATGGACGGTAGCTTTCTTTTTACGGGAACGGGGAAGGCGATAAGTCGAATATAATACGTGCATCAAACATATCATCGCCTCTAAGCATGAAGGAATAAATTAGCGTGCAGTGTTTTCGTACAATGTGTTTTTCAACGGGGCTTTAAGAAATGACATTTATTTTATTTGTGGGAAGTGTGGGCTAAAAGTACAATGCAGGATTCTATGATTTTGTTTTACGATTACGGTTGATATTTTCTCAGTTACAGCAACGTGAAAAAGTGATTTTTAGCACTTTTAAGGGGCTTGGAAATAATGTTTTTAAGTTGCGGACGGCATTTTTATTTCGTAGGGACACGGTTTGAAGTGTATCATATTTTCGTAGATATACACACTGCAGACACTTGTCATAGTTATACAAAAACTTTCCGTACCAGGTTACAGCACATCTCACGCGCCAAGTCCACCAACTCTTCAGCGCTGGTGAGAGATGACATGATGTATGGAGCAGCATAGGAATGAAGGTGCAGAGGAAACGGGAGATCCCAGAGAAAACCCGCCGACCAGCGACATAGTCTTAGTGAGAGGCGAGTTTCAACAGAGAGAAGGTAACCACTCAGCAGGGCCTATGCTATAACTGGACAGTCGGAGTAATTGCCAAGCTAGGAGGTGGCGAGCGTGGGGGCGCAACTCGCTAGAAGATGTTTTTTTTTACTTTAAATTATAATATCAGCTTAGTACAAAACTACGAACTTTGTTAATTTTATTTATCTCACGTACACCGGAATGAAAATGGCGGGGGAGACGGGAGTTTCCCGAGGAAGCCCGTCGACCAGATGCATCGTCCAGCAAGAGGCACACATGCGAAAAGCCCGGTGTCTGACGCCGCCGGGAATCGAACCCGTACAGTCATATTGATGTTAGGACTCGGCGCCAGCTGCAGCCCTTTATGAGCGACAAAGAAATACATAGGGGCCGGAAAATTTCGCGGATTCAATTACCTTCATGCTAGAATTCACTGACCTATGCTCACTCAAGCCCCGACTATTAGTCAACTAGCTGCTACTCAGTGGAACAACAGACAATGAACGAATATACGGAGCTTGAATATGCACCGGGCAATGGATTCTAGCCTACAGATCATTGAATCAGCAAAATTTTCCGGCCCCTATCAATTAAAGACATTGTAGTTTTACGTTTTTTTTTTTTTTTTTTTTCAAAGACATGGCCGATCACTCTGTGACATCAAAAATGAGTTCATCGTGAATATTTTCTTCTATATTTAGAGATGATGGTTTATCGCGGAAAAACCTAACTGTTTGTTTAAATGCACGTTCAGCTTATCAAAATATTACTGGCTTTTACTTGTACGTAGAGCTGTTGCCCTATTCGACTGAGCCAATAAGAAACCCGCTATTGTATTATTTGATGCCTATTACTGGTCTGCAGACAGCTATGTTGTGTCAGACGTAGATCACTCATTCATATATGTCACAAGATTGTTTCAAGGGTAAGATAGCACCAACATTTTCGCAATATACCATCATTAGGGCCCGGTAGTTTTCGCGGAAAGATTTTTGCAGCACTTTGTTTCAGTGCCTTACGTGCGCACCTGCATCTCGGCTTTGTGGTCGGTGATTGGATGCCGTAACACCCAGCGTGCGGAGGTTAAACCCGCAAATCACAGACGTGATGTGTGGCAGTTATCCTTATACTGATTGGCACAGTCAAATGAATAACGACTCTGAACAATAACACTCTGCCAATAATCATGAAGTTGACCTGCAGGTGTGCATGAAACAAAGTTGGGCAAAAATATTTTCGCAAAAACTACCGGGCCCTAACCATCATCTCTATCTAAATTGTTATGTTGACAGCGTAAATATGTGAACAATAAGAAAAGTATTCTTGCTAAATTTACAAGCTGTTCGGTACTTGTTGACAGTGCAGTAGTATAACAGTTATTTATTTATTTATTTCGCTTTTTAAATTTAAAAAAATGGATTGCAATTTTTTTCTTGGTCATGTTCAACAGATTATTATTTTTTTAATATTCTTCTTTGAAATAATTGGGGTGGCGACAATTTAATTGCGTAAAATTACATTGCCTCCAGATTATGCGATTATTCGTCGTGCCTATCTGAGCAGTACGATGTAAAGAACAAAAAAAGTCCTAATGTTGCAAGCACTTAAAATGTGCCATTTACAATAAAAATAAATACAACTGAATTTGTGAATATAAAAAAAAATTGGAATGTAGGTAAGAAGTAGGTACTACAAGTACATGCACCATGCCATCAGCAAAATGCATCCCGTGCTACAGCTGTTTAAAATCACGTCGCGAGACAGTAAAATCCACATGTAATACTCCGAAAACCTAAAAAATAACTTAAAATAAAAGTCGCAAAATCATAATAACGCTTCCGTCACTCAGAAGGGAAAAACAAAAACTCACTGTATTTCTTTCAAAATTTACTAATGGGATGCTGTTTTGTGTGCAAAATTCATGGATTTTTTCTTCGAGAAAACCACATGCATTTTTAAAAACTGTGCGAAACCAATTCTACTGTCAAATTTACCGAGTCACCAAATTTAGTTTTTGCTAAATTACCTTACATACTCTATAGGGCAGGATTTTCAACGGTCCGATATCACGACGATAGCCCGTTGGGTTCGAGCTGTAAAGACGATTAATAAAAACACACATTTTCCCCCGTTTTACTCTTTGAGAGTCGAATTTCGAAAAATCGAAAAAACCACTTTTGGGTATTCACTTCAGAATCATTTTGTAGTAAAAAGCAACTCTGTATCCCAAAGAGTTCGATAGATATCGGTAATTAATCGAAAACACATTTCAGGTCTTTCCACCCACTTAAAGGCTGAATTTTGAAAAACCCTCAAACTGGATAATATGCATTTTAATGATTGACCCATTTAAGTAAAAGTCACGACAGTAGGACGTAGGGTTCAAGCTATGAAGACAAATCCTGTAAAACACATTTCACATTTTTTAGGGGACGAATTTCGAAAATTCCTTTCTTAATGCTCGCCTAAGAAGGGAACCCACACAAATTTTTTCACATTTCAAGGACCAGAGGTTTGGGTTGTAGTTTGACGTCAGTCAATTATTCAGTCAGTCCGTCAGTGTTTTCTTTTATACATTGAGATTCAGTTAGTTATTTTTTAATGTAAGTATTAGCCTACGTAAAAATAATTTCGGTCGGTGTTTTAATTTTTCCTGAATGCCAAAATTATCTCTAGCGTATTATAAAAATGAATTTACCTCACCATCTAACTAAAATAATAAAATAAATATCATAGCCGATAAAATTATCGTCGGAATCTTTAGAAGGCTGTAATTTCACCCGTCCGTTCGAAAAAAAGTTAAAGCTTGGCGCAAACTTTCAACGGATGGACGGATAGAATTATTCCAGACTCCTGATTGGCTGGAAGTCACGTGTTCGACGGAAGGATGTCGGACGGATGGGCGCTACGGATAATTGTAAATCCTTCTTAAATTGTAGATAGCATTTTAAATTTTAGAACTTAAAAGTTGATAAATAATAACATTATCACAGTTTCTTATTAGGCATTTTCTTTCATACATTTCATCAGAATAATTTCATTCGGTTCATTAAGAATAATTTCATATGGAAGAATTATCTTTCAGATGATTCCATTGAGACGTAACTAATTTAAACACTGATGCCCTATTAAACTTTAAAGTCACGAGATTGTTGACTGTTTCTAAGCCCTCTAACATAGCTGAAAACGGTATTTTCTGACTGCTGTACTTCAAAATGTACAAATCGGATGTATGCGAAACTCAGAAACGTAAACGAAACTTTGCTGTAGACTTTCAACCAATAAAATTGTATCTTAGTACCTGCTTAAGGCGCCCGCCTGGTGGCCGTATGTTAATGTGAGTTAGGCACGACTCCAAGGGCGATGTTGACCAGCTCATCTGGCGCGATATCGCCTCTACCGTAAAACACGGAAACAACGTGCAGTGGTATCGTAGGACACTCGCCTGGCTGACACTTTCAGTGGTGACACCACATTTTTATTGGTGAAAAGTTTAAAGTAAAGTCCAATACACATCTCTATTGTAGTTTCACAAGAATCCCTTCAGTAGTTGTTTAGATATAATAGATTAGATAAGCCGTTTTTAGTCATTTTGAGGTGCTCTGAAATGGTCTTTCTAATTAATGCAATGTTTTAAAACTACTGTTCCGAGGTTGTTTGAAGTGGTTGTTCTTTTCGTAAATGCACACATTAGAAACACGTTTAGTAGTTTCTTAGATAAAAGCGTTCTGCTAGCAAGCTGCAACGCTGGCTACAAGGCAGACAGGCGGGCGCCTTAAAGTCACATAGCAAAAATGTATCTGTGGGGATCTTACACGCTAGTTCAGTGCTTGGCTGGTTGAGGCAATGCGGCATTCAGGGTCATCCTTATAGCTCCTTCATTTCTGAGCTGTAATTGACCTCAATATCTTGGGTTTATCTCCAACTGAGCGCTGAAGAACCACGTTCAACGGAAAGTTGTGTCTTCTCAAAGCATCACTTGCAGTGACGTAATGGGCCTATCCAACCAGATGCATGTCGTTAACACATGTCCGCACGGCCGTACAAAAAATTCTACCCGGGGTTTTCCTGCGAAGTTTTCCTAGGGTTTGCAAGAACTGCCAGTGTTGCTTCTGTCTCGAGTACTGGAATTTCCTCGTGCTTTACTAGTCCAATTTCCACCACGTCTTTATTTCGTAGAGCTACCTGTTACTTCACTATTACCGATGTTAATTAAGAGTGCGTGGTAGATAAATAAACGCTGAAAACATCAATTGATTTCTCGTTTTTTTCGAAGCCAATATGGATAAAATACTCAATCACAATCCTAGATAATGGTAATCGCCTACTTTATGAAAATATTTATTCAGAATTGCTAACTCGTTCGCGTGATCTCTGGCGCCGCAGTTAAATGCACGAGGTTCCAGCGTCAGAGATTGTGCCTCAGAAGTTCGTAACACTGGAATAAATTTTGTTCAAAACGTTGGTTATAACTATTGTCTAGGATTGCTATTGTTTAATTTTCGCAAATGGATTCAAGAAACCTACAGTTATATATTAATGCTTTTAGCCTTGAATTATGTACCACGCCCTTTTACACAGATAAAAGTGTACTTCGTATAGCCTCGAGTTTGTCGCCAAGAAAATGTTTTGCTCCATTCTGTTTTGATGGCTTTCGTGCACATCGGCAGGTATACTTGATGTTTATTGACAGCGTGCCTTTGTTACCGACACGTCCTTCATTTGTCGGCACCAATCAGAATAAGGTTATTGTGGCCCTATACGTCTGTGATTTGTCAGTAGAACTCCAAAACAAGCGAGAGTTAAAACATCCAAGTCACACACCATGAATCAGAGCTGCAGATGAGCGCATAAGGCATTGAGTCCAAATAGAGCAAAAATCTTTCCGTCACAAAATCGGAGCGCGCGGTCTACCGCAATTTTCATCACCATTATTTTATTTTTATTTGCACCAGACATTATTTTTCTTATTTTAGACACAAAATCTGACTAAATTTGGCTCTTATTAAATTTTTTTATCTCTCATAGTTTTCGCGTAATGGCTTGTTAAAGTCAGATTTTGCATGTTTCAGTTTTAACGACCACACTAAAACCAACTGATATACCAAACTGAAAAAAAAAAATCACAGTGGATAAATACATTGCAGGCCACAACGACATGCTCAAAAAATAAATAATAACAATTATTTGAATTTAAAAAAATGCTGAAACTCAAAATTAAAATTTAAAAAATTCAATAATTTTATTTAATTACAAATAATTTTTTTTCTTTAATTTTATGGGCATGTAATTGTAGCCCGTAATGTCTTTATCCACTGTGATTTTTTTGAGTTTGGTATATCAATTGGTTTTAGTGTGGTCGTTAAAACGGAAACATGCAAAATATGACTTTAACAAATCATTACGCGAAAACTATGACAGATAAAACAATTTCATACGAGTCAAATTTAGTCTCATTTTGTGTCTAAAATAAGAAAAAAAAATGTCTGGTGCAAATAAAAAATAAAATAATGGTGATGAAAATTGCGGTAGACCGCGCCCGTAAGTGCTTCGCAGATATATGAAAAATTTATTTATTAAATAAATCTTACATTGCAGAAAATAAATAACGTAGAGGGCATTTAATTAGGTGCTCTAAATTCTCCCTTTGAAATTTTTTTGCATTATTATATTTGCTGTCAAAAATAAAAAAAAAGCATGGTTAGCTATAAGTATATTTAACCTTAAGAAAACTATTGAACTGTTTCAATAGCAATCTTTTTTTTTCCTCCACTACTGTAACATTCAAAATAAAAGTTTATGTTGGAGAAAGGCAATTTTCTAGTTGTTTAGTTTAAACAAAAATTCATTTTGCCGTTTCCATGCGAGTTTTGTTCAAAGTACTTGTGTATTATTAAAGATGAGACGGGGATATGGACGCAATTTTGTGTGAAGAAGTTTTGATATGCCTTATTATATCCAGATGGTTTTGATAACCAGCTTGAGGTCGTTGTAAATTCAGAGTTATACCGAAGAATTGTGACGATATCATATCCTTAGGGTTTCACAAAAAAAAAAACGCAAGAAAAAATAAAAAAAAAATTGTGTTCAAATTTTTACTAACTATTCCGTGCGTGATGTTGCCCGCGTGTAATACTTGTTGCGTGAGTTGTAACGTAATCCCGGCACCAATAAAGAAAACTTGCTAGGTATTTACGTAAGCTTACTATAAAACAAACAACGCATCGATATTTCAGATGGTTACCAAACGTTAATCAAACACAAATTTTACGTAGTTTCATCTCTTTGTGTCAGAATTTGAGCAATATTGAATTCGCATTTTGGACATTTGTAAAAGGACATAGTTTAAATGAAAGTCACTCTAAAAGAAAAAAATTCAGCAAGTCTTTCCTGCGAAATTGTTTTTTAGTAAATACAAAACAATTTTTGGTGACCACAGTATTTTAGTGGTTACAACAAAAATTGTTTCTGGAGTGACCACAAAATAAATTTTGCAGGGTGAATACCCACAAAATATTTAGCAACCGTCTCAAATTTTTTTTTATGCATGATGATAGCCGTTGGGTTCAAGCTATAGCTACTATTCATTAAAAATAAACTTCACACCATTACACTTCTTATAAGTCATACAATTTAGAACATTTCTGAAATACATCTTCGAGTATTTACGTAACCATCGTCCTAAAGCGAAAAGCCACTCTATATCTCAACGATACGTATTTGTGTGTGTGTAAATAAATGTGTATGTGTGAAAGTGTGTGTGAAATATGTGCTGTACACACACACAGGGTGTTTCTGAATTCGACCATCAAACGTCGGCAGCTAATAAAATATGAAAAATTAAGCAGAAAACATACAGGACACCTAGTACCTAAACCGAATATTAATGGGGCAATGTGCCCTTGAAATTAGAAATTAGAGACAGTATTTTCTGGAAAAATCGGAAACCGAGTGAGATAAAAGGTCACAATCCAGAACAGTGTTTTATGTTATTGAGATCTGTAACCCTACAGCAAATGCTCGTTCAAGCCTTCCGCCATTATGAAAATATCAGGGGTGTCCACCCTTGTATGTCTTAAAAGTTTCGCGATGTGTGGACGTGGAGGTATTTGAAGTCGAATAATTGGCGAAAATGACATGCATAACAGAAAAGGTCGTATTGTTGCAACACACAGTTTTCGTTCAAAACTATCATCAAGAACTTATGCAACGTGCGGCGACACAGTGCATTCTGGCACTGGTCTGACACATTGAATTGACACGAAATCGACCGCAACTACGACGGTGTTTTTGATCGTGTAATGTTCGATTCAAATGTAGTGGAGACTTGTTACCCTGAGGTACAATTTCTTGATATTTTTTAACACGAGGAAATTAGTCAGATGTTTACTATATGACAAGAAAACATCGTATAAACATCAAGGGCACTATTGTTTTTAAGAGTAGTTATCAAGAGCACCGTAGTTTTTAAAGTAGTTAAAACGATGTTGAATGTCCTAAAGAATACTTTTGCGTGTTATAAGCCTGACAGGTAGGCAACTAGTACGACACCCAAGAAATTATGGTTGCTTATGTCAACAGGACAAGGTATTAAACAATTTGTTGATAAATGCCATTAATTGGGATTGTATAGCAATAATACGTATGAAATGTGCATCTACAATGTATGTACAGTATAATAATGTCGGTGAACAGTTGCGTATGCTAGAATCTCGATAGTGCAACGAAATACAGTACGTAAACATAGAGATAAGCGAAACACTGTGATTAATTGTTAACACATACTACATTGCGGTGGTTTGCCTGTACTTTATTTTAACTACTTTAAGATTAAATAACATAATGGACCGCAAAAGTGTAGTACATTAGTCTAGGAGGTGCTCGAACTGTCGGCCGCCAACCTCGGTACAGTGTGTACGTCGACGATGCCACGATTGTCGCAAACGGTCAAACACGCCGGGTGTGGTTCGTACCACTTCTGCAGCAGCCTGTATTTTGACGACGAGATCCTCCTCAGACACTATTAGAGTCTCGTATACCGAGCTCTTCATACCCCCCCCCCCCCCCATAGGTAAAAGTTAGGGGCCGGAAAATTTCGCGGATTCAATTACCTGCATGATAGAATTCACTGTCCTATGCTCACTCAAGCCCCGACCATTTGTTAATTAGCTGCTACTCAGTGGAACAGCAGACAATGAACGAATATACGGAGCTTGAATATGCACGGGGCAATGGATTCTAACCCACAGGTCATTGAATCAGCGAAATTTTCCGGCCCTTAGTAAAAGTCAATAGATCTGGGACCTTGCAGGCCATGCCATCGGCCCACCACGTCCTATCCATTTATTTGGGAATGTGTTGTCAAGGTACTGTCGAACACGTGCCCCATAGTGCGGAGATGCACCGATATGCTGCAGCCACATTTGCTATAGAATCCCAAGTGGAACGTCTTTCATCAACTCCGGCAAAACATGTTGCAACAACACCAGGTACCTGTTAGCATTTAAGCGAGCAGGCAACATGTATGGACCAATTAAATTGTCACCTACAATACCACACCATACGTTAACACCAAATTGCTCTTGATGATTGGGCACGAAGGTCGCATGAGTGTTCTCCGCCCGAACGTGACTGTTACGAGAAGTCAACACATCTCTTGTGAATCGCGCCTCGTCGGTAAACAATACGATGCGTGGAAAACATGGCTGTACTGCACATCGTTTTAGATGCCGCTGCGCGAACTGTTGACGTTGTGGATGATCTTCAGCCTTCAAATGGTGCAGTTTCTGTCGGCGATATGGATGGAGCAGCTGTTCATTTACAACTCTCCACACATTCATGTGTCCATTGCGGACTGCATGCGCCACTTGACGGGTGCTAGTAGATGGCACATCATGAAACCTCTGCTCTGCAGCACCTCCTGCTCAAAGTTAGGTGTTCGTACCGACCTAAGATGGCCTGCGATTGGTCGAGACACCTGTGACATGTACAGTATTGGAACAGTTATGTACCAAAGTACAACAATCGATGTGATGTAACGTAAAATAGTACGTACTGTGCACCTCGTGTACTTACTGTAAATGTCCCCAGGTCTGCTTGATTTTACAATATTTTTTCTGTGCATTTTCTGCTTTGAGATAATGAGAGTATTGCTGCAGGAGTACAGTGTAGAAAAATAAATTAAAATATGTATGTGTTTTTGAGCGTTTTTGTAAAAAAATGCTTATTTGCTCACGGTTGTACGATATTGAAAACCACTCTGTAAAGAGCTTACAGCAATGTGGGCCACGCCGAAATGAACAGAAATGTCGGTGGTGGTATACACGTAGGTTCAACAGATAATCCAAATATAATTTTATTTTATGTTATTTTTGAACGATTATTGCTAAGGGGGCAAGTGAGAAAGTAAAAAAGTATTTTGGACCACGGTCGTAGAAGAACAGGCCTGGATACTCGCCTGGAAACTTGACCCCTTGTTGTTTGGCTGTAGTTCACTAAGTTCACGATAATGCTATATGTTTTTGGCGCTGCAGTTAGGGCGGTCGGCTCTAACTCCGCCCACTTCCCTCCCACTAAGATAAACAATTTATCAAAACGTATTTTTTTACCAGTGTATGAAATACTTCATTCGCTCACAATTTAAAATAATGTCTCCGGAAATCTGTATTTACTTTATAATGTTAACAATGGAAAGAAGTGGGTAGAGTTTGATTACAGTGCCAAAAAGTACAACATTCTCGGTAATTTTACGAACTACAGCCAAACAACAAGGGGGTCAAGTTTCCAGGCGAGTGTCCAGACCTGTTCTTCTACGACCGTGTTCTGGACATAAGCCATAGCAGCAAATGGTGTCTCACAGAAAACCAGAGATTACACACAAACAAACAGACAAGTAAACAAACAAAAGGACCTGCAGCTGCTCCTCGGACTGTGTATGTGTCTGAAGACGGAGACAGATTAGGCTCTGAAACATCGCATTTTGTTTGTTTCAAGGACACCGTTGTGTTCGTCTGTTTTATCATTGACTTACTGTCCACAGTTACTGCGTTATTAGTTTTCGTTCGCTTTCTCAATGTGTATGTGTTTCTGCTGTGTCGTCTACAGCCAGATTTCTTGTCGTTCGTTTTGTTCTGTCTGTTGTTAAATTTATTTTTTGTCTGTTGTTTCGTACTTACTGACGAAATTTCTTTCGTGGAATAATCTGAGTTATTAATTATTTTCTCCTTAATTTGTTTTTGGTGTTTGGGTGCTCGTTTGTGTTATTTTCTTGTAAATCACTGACTGAATTCCTTGTGGAGTTGCATATGTTTACCTTAGCTTGCCAGTTGCTAACAAAGACCTTTTGTTTGTTTACTTGTCTGTTTGTTTGCGAGTATTATCTGGTTTTCTATGACACACCATTTGCTGCAACGGCGTATGTCCAAAATACTTCTTTAAGTTGTAATTTTATTTTACACGTAAATCTCTATCCTTGCTCTTGTCAGAGCTCTGCGTTCCAAAACTACAACTCCAAATTTTAAGGTGTTAAGAAAATCTTGAATTGGTTTTAAGAAAAATAATTATTACAGTAGCGTCAAGTTCAATAATTTTTTCCAAGTATGTGATCAAACTTTGTTTTAAACGCATACAATTTAATAAGGCTTTTTTTTAGTTATTGTTTATGGTGTCGTCAAAATTTAACAGTAAATTTTCTACGGATTTTCAGAACTATTGAAATGATAGCGGTAACTTTACAAGTAAAACGTGAAAATTTGTATTTTAGTCCTACTCAGGAAGATACCGGAGAAAAGACACAAAAAATTTTTGTTTCAATTATTTATTGTTTCTGATTGCTGGTTTATTTCTTCATAGAGCACAGAGAAGAGAGTCATGATGGGACTGCGTCTTCGAGCCGTCTTTTCAGTTCTCGCCTGTGCCTTTGTCTGTGCATTGTTAGAGCCCACGTCTGCACAGGATGACAGCTTCTACACGAGGGAATACAGCCAGGTGAGTAGGTCTGGGCACGTAATATTTCGCAGGGAACATAAATAAACGTGTACTGCACTTCGAGACAAAAATAACAATATTACATGTTGGATCTGACAACATAGTTTTGTTAACCAAGTAGTTATCACTCAATTCGCATGGCAGTATTCAAAGCACGAGTGTACAGTATTGCTTCGTCACATAATATTACCAAAGTAGCAACTTTTACAACCGTAATGTTTCCGTCACTTTGAGTTAGTACTAGTGTAAAAAAAAATAAACGTACTTATTTCCTAGTTAAGAAGTTGCAGCATTAATTTATCAAGGTTTCAAATTTCCATGTTTACAAATTAAGGAACAAACGATTAACCGTTTATCCTTAAATCCGTCCACGTGGGAAAAAATTAACAATTTTAAAATTCTATTACATTACATTACAGTTCATAATATCTTATTTCAGTGTGAATTATTTAGTTTGAGTAAGTCGGTTTTCGTTATTTGTTTGTTACCGCAACTGGCACATTTTGACTTTAACATGCCGCTATGTGGCGACTGTGAGAGCTAAATATTGTCACAAGGGAAAAATGTCACGTGTTCGTCTACAAAACTGACATTGTGTCGTACGAATAAAAAATGGTGAACTTTTTTCAATTGAACGGCCTTAAGGAAGCACCGAGTATATTAACGGACGTTGTCACGTTTGTTTAGGAGATTCTAAGGAAACTGGAATCGGAGATATTCGCCAAGACGTCGCCAATGCAGCCGTTGGACTACCTGATGCTCTACGTGATAGAACTGAAGCAAGGGATGGCCGTATTAAATGACACGGTAAGTAAACATGCACTTAAGAGTGTTTCTGAATTCTCTTCAAGTGTGTACATGTCCGTACTTGGCATCACCTGTGATGTCACCAAGTATATACTAGCATTGTCCGAGTTATTAATGTAGCACACAGAGAATCTACCTACCCTTGATTTACAAGGGTACGAAGCTTCTTGCTTGTTAGTTGTTTCTACATACTAGCTTCAGCAGCCTCATGGGCTTGAACTGATTTTGATTGTTTTGTTAGATTATGGCATGTCTTTCAGCTACATGTAAATATAGGTACGTCATCAATTTCTTCTTGTGCACTGTAAATGTTTTCTATAAAAATAATTATGTAATTTAATTAACTAATTAAACATTGCCAAGCAGATTTGATAAATATAACATTTTTTGTTTTATTAATTCGACTTTGTAAAATTTTCAAAATTATTTCTTATATTTTAATTACCATTGCAAAGTCGTTTACACACAAAAACAGTTTTGTAGTGGCTACAAAATATTTTATCAATATACACCCTGCCAAATAATTGTGTCGGGTACACCAAATATTTTGCAGTGTCCACAAAACGATTTGTTGGAAAGTATATTATTTTGTAATCAACAACAAGTGGCACTGCAAAATATTCGATGTTCACTACAAACATTTTTGGTACTGACTAAATTGGTAACAATATTTATCCGCTCATAGTTCCATTTAGAAATTTCTTACTTTTTTTGTTTACTTAGTTACTTGTATTGCCGCCAGAGTCTAAAATGGAAAGGCGTTGACCTGTACAGAAGAGGTATACTTAGCAAGTATATACTGAAAATTCGGATACAGTCCTAACAGTCCGTGCTTTCTGGTTAAGCATTGCGATGGTACGAAAGGCAGGTGATGATACTACGTATTCAGTTCTCTTAACACACAAAAGATGTTTACGAAAATTTCCCTGGTACAGTTAACTGGGTTAACCCGGCCATGGGACCAGGTTACTTGATCACCAGAGGATAGGTTATTATCGAACGCCTGAAGCAATTCAGGGTTTCAAGATGGTGGGGATTCAAGATCAGCCTAAAATTTTATTCAGTGATAAATAACTTACTAAATGACGATATATTATTCTAAAAAAATTGTCCTGTACTGTGCCGATTTTTTGTTTGTGTTCACTAGGCTAAAATGTATTTCTTAAGTTCCTGCACCTCACTTTTCCTCTTCAAAAATACACAATATTTGCTTCCTTCCTTTTTTTCCTTCTATTTCGTACAACGCGTGAACTGTGTTACTCCTGTGTTATTTTGGATATTTAAATGCTTGTAATTATTTTTCGCGTTACCATTCTTCCCTTGTTCTGTGGCCCTAACCTTGGTCTCGATAATAGATTACAGAGACATGAAAACTTTGCATTTTCTTCCCAACTTTGCGTCATTTTCGCAGTTGGGCGTTACCAATTTTTACGCCTGGAATATGGTGGACAAATAATAAATAAGTAAGTAAATGCAGGCCTAATAATTACGTATTACCGTGTCAGCGAGCAGCAAACGAACAGCTGTTATCTGATCGAGTATAAGTTGTTCAGGATAAACTGAGCATTGTTTACAATTTTCTGTGAGCCATTATGCCTCCGTCTTTACTATTTTAAATATAAAAACTACCATGTAACTAAAAACTAGTATAAACATTTCAATACTCTCAAATATTTACTTTTATAACCCCAATAAATACGCTTCTTAAATTATTATAAGTGCTGGAAAGTGCCCACTTTAAAGTGAACCACTTATATTTTGGCAGTTTTTAGATCTCGGGCAAGTAATTTGTTTTCAATACTGGCTGCACATTATTCCAACTAGGGCCTATAACAATTAATTCATGATTAGACATACCAGTACATCAAGAAATGAACTGCTTACTACCAAAGATGTAGGATCCTATTAGGAATTAACAACATTAATCTTTCTTGCTAGTTGTACGTACCTATGTAATGATGATATTACTGGAATATTACTTCATGTTACAGTAATGAATAGCCAACTCTACAGATGGTAACCCGAAGTGAACCGCCTGTGCACATATATTATCGTGGCTAATCTACAGGTCAGGGAACCCACGAATTTTCAGGTAACTAATAATGTCGTATGAGGAGTGTGTCCGAGGACCAGGGTCTCAGACCCTGGATGAAGACTTGCTACTGAGCGCTCGTACACTCTACATCTGAATTAGTGAATATTCACTACTGATTCACGCTGATGGACGGAGCAGTTTCAACAATTTGAATCTGTGAATATAGTCGCTGTTTAATTAATGAATATTCACTGATTTCCTTGAAAAGTGCTAACATCTCACAAGTGAATCAGTGAATATTCACAGTTTTTCCAGTTGTTTTCAAAGAACAGTTTTCACATATTGAATAAGTGAAAAAATTACTGGAAAATCTGGAGACATTCACGAATTAACTTGTGGAATGTTGGCGCTCTTTATCGTAATCAGTGGATAGTCACCGATTTCACTAAATTAATTTGTTGAAACTGCTCCATTCATCGGCGTGAATCAGTGAATATTCGGTAATTCAGTTTTAGAGTGCAGATATCTGCTTGTCCTGGGAGATAGCATGGAATGAGGCCCTGCAATGGAGAGGCGTTGGAATGCAGCTCTGCCTCATACTTATTGTCTGTGCGTAGATGCGTTGCTCATTTGTCTGTGCCAAGGTAACTGCGGCACCACATATCTGTGATTAGCGGGTAGGATCCTCCAAGCCGCTGAGAGTTAAAAATATCCAATCAATGACCATAAACTGATCCCTTTCCAAGAATATTTCAAAGATGGCATTTTCGTGACAATCAGGAGTCCCTACTTTTGAAATATCGTACAATCACCTGTTCCAATTATTTTGGTTAGTTCAGCGATGGACATACGATAGAAAGTATGTACTACAGAAAAATATTTTGCGGCCGAAATGAACCATTGACCTTAAGGCCTCGCTCTTAAGTTTTGCAGTGGTTTAGAAAATATTTTTTTAAAACGCAAATTAATACATATATCAGAAATTAATTTTGGCAGTTTTAACACTTATATATCACCGTTTGTATCTTAATTTTTCCGTTGCAATACACCAAACGGATGTTTAGATTTTAGCCCCTGAAATAGCACATATTTTGTTGTCAAAATAAGTCAAAACGAAGGAAAGTAATTTTTTTCTAGCAAACGATACATTATTTAAAAAAAAAACGCTCTGGCAAGATTGTGTATCGTATGACTGTACAGAGTGTCAAACTTTTTCGAAGCATTTGGTTAAAAAAAAAATATAAGAGTTATTTGCAATTGTTTGAAATAAATGAAAGATCACGGCCTTAAATAGCATGATTGAGCAGGGTGAACTGTTCATAACTGTAGATCCCGCAGACACTGCGATGGACTGCGAATGTTAGAGAAACTCGTTTCTAGCAAAAATGAACCGTCAACACGTCATCAAAGGACACCAGTGTCTGCCAACATTGGCCACTCGAGTGCTCGCAGATGCGGCGATGAGCAGATCACTTTGAGATAACCCCGCGAGGTCGAGCTCGTTGATGCTTTATGAAACAGATGTGCTTTCCTTCTTCCTCTCCGCCGACACAACTTACACAACTGCGCGGAATGTCGTCGTGGCAAAACGTTCGACTGTAATCGCGAGGACTCGAAGTAGATTCTTGGATGTAGGTTTTTCTTGGCTTCCCGAAATAACTCCAGAAGAATGCCGGGATTGTTACTTATTACAGGCCATGGTAGATTCATGTCCTCATTCGGAGATTCTGAGCCACCGGATCGCTCTGTCACGAGGAAATCTCCCGACTTACAATGGGTGACTAGCGGGGTGGATCATGTTATGTAGAATGCTACATCAGACAATACCTATTGTCCAATTAAAAACGACTCTTCTGGTATGTAGTTGTCATTAATAGCTGCAAATAACGTTCCACAGTATCACGAACCAAGCCGCACGCTATTCACTATACACAGAGAGGACGGTATGTAGCAAAAATGTTTTGAGCCAACATACCCTTGAAAACACTGTAGTTAATTACAGCACATACTATTAGGTGATGTACGTCTGACACAACGTAGATGTCTGCAGACCAATAATAGACATCAAATATTACAACAGCGGGATTCTTATTGGATCAGCAAAATAGGGCAACAGCACCACATAAAAGCGAAGGCCAGTTATCTTCTGGTAAACTGAAAATTCGTTGAAATCCAGCCAACAGTCAAGTTTTCCCGCGATAAATCATCCTCTCTTACTATACATCATACACTACGAACTGTAAATGCAGAAATGGTGCATTTTCGGACCTATGTTCATGTAATGTTTTTATTCTTGTATATGTGAGGATTTTTTCCTCAAAAATATTCACAGCCTATTAAAGAATTGCAGCAAGCACCCACTCTCTTCCCCACTGGGTCCACGGTGGCCGAGTGGTCAGACCATTCACCTCCCAACAAGGCGATCCGTGTTCGATTCCCAGCGGGGTTGGTCCCCGGATCTTCGCATGTGGGAATCGTGCCGGACGATGCCGTTGGTCGGCGGGCCGCTTCCCCCGCCCTCTCATTCCGGCGCTGCTCCATACTCACATCATGTCATTCCTCACCAGCGCTGAAGACCTCGATGTTAAGCGCTGACCAAAATATCTCACTCACTCTTCCCCACTCCCGCCGTCATACTCTTCTATCCGTATTGCCGTCACTCCTTCTTGCAGCTGCGCTGCTACTTCGTCTCTCAGTCGGCTCGTCTCTCACTACTTCACAGTGTTCCTAAACATGGCTTCAATAACCAGACAAATACTGGCCGGAGTATTTATAGTTAGCGCGATCCTGCCCAGGTGGTTCTACACACTTCCAGTAACATCGATTAAGGTGACTGCCTGCCCAGACTGCCGAATGGTAACAAGAACTTCAACAGACAAACATTTATTTAAAAAAAACTGCATAAATGTGAGCGAGTGGTGTTTGCTTCTGGAATAGAACTCATAGAACGGTACACGAGCCTATACACATTCAAAGCCCTTCGGTTAGACTATCTCTGAGCGTATTGTTTGGTGAACTAAAATAGGTGTTTTTGTGGTAATTTTTTTGAACATCCCGATGCAAACTATTTAGAAGGAATCTTTTATATTTAACATTACGCCATCGCGCAAAATATATCCAGTGAGGTGGTCATCTTAAGACTAAGAGTGTTCAAGTAATAAAAAATTATTTACTATACTTTCAGTATATTTTATATTTTTGTGACATTTAGAGGTGCGTCAATTTCGCGGATTCATCTGGCAGCAGCCTAGACTTGTCAGTCCTATACACCCACTGGCCACAATCGATTATCTATTTGCGTATAACCGTACAAGCCTGTAGCAAGCGATAGCACTTCGCATTATTTCCTTATTTACTACTGGCTTGCAGTAGTCAAACGCGTTTCATAACAGTCGCCAGCAAGTCACAGACATGACAATGAAGTATACATAATTGGCGTTCAACCTAACCTGGAATGTATCTGCGAAATTTACGTACCTCTAATGATATTCTATCAAGTACTAGTGTGTAAAAGATGGCTACATAGTTAAAAACTAATAATTTCTGTAGTTATGATTAATTAATTTTTATTATGGTATTGAAGTTTCAGAATTGTGCTGTATTACAATGATAATCCGCATCTTAAAATGACTGATTAAATCACCAGTACACGAAGACACCTGGAAACTTGTTAAAGTGTATACATGTAGTTATAGACTATATATTAAATTAAATGATGAAATTAAAAGCTAAAGTAGCCAAACATCAATCACTGATTCAAGGCGAACTATATGATTGTAGAGAATTTCCTCCATAGAAATTCTGTGACTTTAATAGATACTTGAGACAGTGTAGGCCTGTACTATTGTGACATTAATTTTATGAAATTTACATTTAAAATATTTAATATTAAAATTTTCGTAATTGTTTAAAAACTTATATACATTATTTTTCAGTTCGTGTCATTTGAGGAGCAAACTTTCAAAACCAGACATGTCCACCTTAGCCAGTTGTAGAGAAACGTGAATAAACATTGTATTTTATAGCACTAACTGAGAATAAACATACCCATTTCAATAATACCTGTGTTTTTATGGAGCTTGAGTTCATACCCGTGTGTAACATATGTTATTTATTTAGAAAGGGCATATTACTCATTTTCGGGATTTTGGACATGTCTGGTTTTGAATGTTTCCTCCTCATTTTTTTCTCAGAAGGCTCTGGAACATCCTTAAATGAAGGCATCCAAAGAGCTAGAGTGCTACTAGCTTGCATCAGCTGCACAAAGCTACAGAACGCACGTGACTGCCAACATTCCACCAGCCCACAGGCTCTGCGGGAGAGACAAGCGCTGGGCTAGGAATAGCGGGAAGAGAACGGGTGGTCTCGTGTTGTAACAGTGCAATATTTCTGAAACACCACGTCTGCTTGCTTGGCTATCGTGCAGCGTACCGTACGTTTCGGTATTTGTACCATTGTCATTCTGACGTTTTTGCAATGAAGAGAAGTATTCCGTTGAGGCGATATTCCGATACTAAATTACAATTAACGACTATCAGCGAATATGTGAAGTAAAGAGATACAATAATAACTAGAGCAAGTGATTTTTGGTGAAAAGAATTCTGCAACAACTTGTTTCAGTGCCTTACGTGCACACCTACAACTGTGGTTCGCGGTTATTGGCAGACTATAGTAGGGCAGAGGCGTTGTTCGTTTGACTGTGCCAACCAGAACAGTGTTACCACAACACCACACGTCCGTGATTTGCGGGTAGGACCCCGAGACGCCGAACATTAAAAACTTCCAATCACTGACTATGAAGCAAGGAAACATATGTGCACAAGGCACCGAAACAAACTGTTGCAGAATTCTTTTCACCAAAAATCACTGGCTCTAATAATAACAATAGTAGGCAGGATGCAGGCTTAAGCCTACTTCTGAGCTCCAGTAGATATCTGTTTACCCCAAAGGATGACATAATGAAGCATTATAATGGAGAAATACCGGAATGAGAAAGACTTGAGAAACGGGAGAGCACAGAGAAAACTAGCCTGCCAGTGACATGGTCCAGTACGATTCCGACATGCGAAAATCCGAGGACTTACACGCCGAACCGCATCGCCTTAGTGGGAGGCGAGTGCTCTATCCACTGTCCCAACCACTGCCCAAGGAAAGGAATAAAATATTTACAGGAATGTGAACATTTATGGTTTCTATTTATACTTACTATATATATATATGATTACAAATATTATAATTTTACATTTTATTTCGTAGTTTTATGCCAGTTCGTAAGCGACATATTCTGTAGGGCTGAGAGTCTATATCTAAGACAGCACAATATTCCTGAGACGAAGACAAAACTATACATAGAGACACTGGAAAATCGCGAAAATATTTAACGTAGTCTCCAATAAACTGTAGCATCACTGTAGTGACACGTGTGAACAGTTTTCTGGCAAATCACACACGTTCTGTGTTAAAATTGTATAGTTCTAACTGGGTCTGTAGAAGAGGGACACAGTTCTTCATGTAAACGATAGCCAATATAGGTGCAAAACATCCAATGTTATACATAGCATGTTGGAGCCTAGCAAACAATCAACTTTTCCCGCGATTTACCAGTGTCTCTATCTATACATAACATTGGATGTCACAACTATGACGATCAGAACAACATAGCGACAATATTGTGATACTCCAACTGCAAGTATCTTGCAAATGAATTGTGTTTTTGAATTGTCCCTGGTAATAACTACGGGTTTTTCCCTCCTTGCAGGTGTCCGACATCGGTCGAAAGTACCACGACATGTGGAAGAAAGAGGCGAAGCGTATGAACCGAGCTAACAACAAGGGCGAGTGCTTCTGCGACGACAGTGACTCTGACAAGGTGAGGAAGTCTCTGACAAGCAGCCTTGCCATGTCTTCAGCTAAGCATTGTCCTACATCTTCTGAAACGTATTTTGATACCCAAAACAGTACCATCATAGCTTTTTGTAAGATTCAGGTCCCTTTTACCTCTGATATTAGAATTCTTATCAAATTGGCGTTAGTTCAATAAATTTTTACAATTCTCAAAGGTAGATGTAAAATAAATAGAGCGGGGACAGCGGCGGAAAGAAGACACGACGCTTGCCATCGTGGATGACTTCACTCGGTGGCCACCCTTTTTCCTTCTTTTTCCTGTAATTTCCCTCTAACATCTAGAATTTTCCGATCCTCTAATAAACAAAAATATACTTCACTCAATGTGCCAAAATCAGTGGGGTTTCATCTCCTCCTCAACCTGCCTAAAGTTATTTCTACTACAGGTTAGCAAGCTCTGTGCCATTATGTTGGCAACGGAAAATTTATATCTATAAGTTGCGTTGTTGTCCGTAGGAGGTAAACTTATTGCTGTCGCTTAAGAGGGCGTAGTACATATTCAACGCTAAAATAATTAATCTATAACTGTAGGTTTCTTGAAGTCAATTTGCGAAAATTTAACAATAGCAATCCTAGACAATAGTTTTAGCCAACGTTTTAAACAAAATTGTTTCCAGTGTTGCGAACTTCTGAGGCACAATCTCTGACGCCGGAACCTCGTGTATTTAACTGCGGTGCAAGAGATCATGCGTAACGAATTAGTAATTCTGGATAATTATTTACTCATAACGTTGGCAAATACCATTATCTAGGATTGTCATAGGGTATTTTATCCATTTTGGCTTCGAAAAAAGCGTATAAATCAATTTATGTTTTCAGCGTTTATTTGTCTACCACGCACTTTTAAGGAGAGAACTTCGTACATAGGCAATGATCGATTTTGCACCCGAAGTTCAGTCCCTGGATTCCAGTACAAGGTTGACAGCTCACATTTCCATACCTGTTCTACTAGCGGCGGAAATTATGCCTTGTCAAACTCGTCCATAAGTAATCCGATTATCTCCCTAACCCGTAGTATAATTAACCTTAACCTGCCTCATTTATTCCGAGTTTGGAGGACCACAACCTGCCTCGGAGAGGATTGCCAAACAGTCTTCTCAAAGTGGCTGGATGACCCATTTTAAGGACACCTGATTTTTGAGAAAACATTTGTGCACCAATGTTTGAATGCCTTATGCACACACACGCAACTCTGCTTTGTGGTTATTGGCAGCGTGTGTTTATGCGGCGGCATCACTTGTGCCAATGAGAACAAAGTGACTGCGACACAAACCCTCTGTGATTAGCGGATAGAACTATAAGACGCTGAGAGTTTTAAACATCCAATAATTGACCACGAAGCAGAGCTGCAGATGTGCACGTAAGGCATTCAAGCAAAGTGGCACAAAAATACTTTCGCAAAAATCAGGATCCGTACTTTATTTTTCGTAGGTTTCTTTGTTGCTAGCATTGAGCGTCAATATTAAAACTTCACAATATATATTTCTATGTTAGCTTATTATTAGTTGTTAGAATTTTAAAATAATTGTTATTTATCTTCTATCTTCATTCTTTCAAGGCTACCAGTGTTTCTTGTCCACTGAATGCATCTCCTAGTGGCTCAACAAAATATTCTGTTTGCTTTCATATGAGTTATTAATGTTTTTGATGAAATGCGAATGGCACACGGCAATCAACCGTAACTCTATTTCAATATAAGTACTATTCATATAACAATAAGTATTTTACCTCCTTGTAAATATATTCGACCGCTTGCCTCAGTGTTTAGAGCTCGGGAGTTTTGGGCCCAGAGTCCAGGGTTCAGGACTGGGTGTGTTGTCCCCTCATTACCATCCTACAGAAGACAATGGCGAGCCACTGCAGAATAACCTCGTCTAGTCGACCTCGTAGGACGTCGTGGTTTCCATCACCCGGTGACCTCCGTGGTTCTAAATCTGCCTTCGGGCAGAACAACCATCATCGTCATTGTAAATACTTTGGGATCAGAAGTTTTCGCGAAAAGATTTTTTTACCAGATTGTTTCAACGACTTATGAGCACATGTACAGTTCTACTTCTTGGCAGTAGAGGCAGGAGTATTTCGCGTATTAATCTGGTAGCAGTCTAGACTTCTCAGTCCTATACACTCACTGGCCAAAGTCGAATATCCATTGGCTCCTAACCGTACAATTGGGTAGCCTCACGAATTATTTTATTATTTACTACTGGCTTGCAACCTCTAAAGGTGTGTCAAAACAGCTGTCGTCTAGTCACGGATGTTACAGTGATATACAGGTTATTGGCGTTCAACCTGACCTACAATCAATACGCGAAATACTCGTGCCTCTAGTAATTGGCTGTCTCCATATTTGCAGAGTTGTCATTCATTTGACTTTACCAATCGGAACAAGGTTGACTGCGACACCGTAAGCCTATGATTTGCGGATAGAATCCAATGACGATGGGAGTTAAAACATCCAATCACAAACCACGAAGCGGAGCTTCAGATGTGCACGTAACAAAGTGTGGCAAAAATCTTTTCGCAAAAACTTCCTGTCCCTATAAATACGTCATATTTTATCACGCTAAATAGAGTCGCATGTATATTTAGTTAACTAAGAGTGCCAGTTGCAACACGGCCTCAGCAATAGCCTTCCTGTAGAAGAAGGCCACGACCCTCTATGTGGCAACCTCGCAAACGAGGCAAATATAGATGAGAACTTTGATCTCTCCTACGACAATGGTTTTTTCCTAATTCGTCAGCACGCAGAACAGACTCGCGAATCAAGGAAAGTCACTGCCGCAGGAAAACTCTTTGCGCTATCAATATAACCCCCCAGGGCAATGTTGCCACATCGAAGGCTGCAGTCCTCTGCAAGATGCGGCAGCTCAGTTTGATCAAACACACTGTGTCTGTAAACCAATGCCAGACAGCTTGCGCAATTCTTGGACAATATTTATATAGCGTTTCCTAGTGGCGAGGCGTGAGGGATCCAGGACGGGAAGCAAAACTGGTGTCGGAACACCGATCCCCTCATATAAAGTGGGGGGTCAGCGGCCTCTCCCGGGAAAACTTTTATTTTTAGGTGCAAAATGGTGCTATTTAAACAGTTTTCGTACCGAAACAAAGAATATAGCTCTGGCAGAAATATCAACTTTTTTTAAAAAAAACTAAATTATTTCTGAAAAAAAAAATTAGGCTACTTATCAGACTCCTCTCTATTGCTACGCCACTGATATTATTATATGTAGGCACTGGACGATGTTTACCAAAAAGCAAGTGGGATTTAATTTTAAAACAAACGGAACATCCGTTCCATATCAAGCATACACTATATTTGATTAATTTCGGATATACACTGTCGACATAACAATGTGAGAAAAATTTTCTTTTCTTGACGAATAACAGGCTTTCGTAGCCACAACCAAAATTTAATAACTGAAACAAAAACAACAGTACTCAAACATGTGAACAAGAGAAAATCTGTGTTAACTTAGTGATAACTAGAGACCTTTAAGTGTTGCGTTATTGTTTGTGACGGGCTATGATTCACCGTCCTATACTCATCCAACACACACTGCGACGTTGTTGACTTTGGTGCTTAGTATCTTTGTGTGCTCGTGTTACATAGTAGTCAGCATTACATAGTTGACCTTGTGTAATTGTACAGTGGAATTTATAAAGGAGCTAAGTGCCAAAAATAACGAAAATTAGTTTTCCAGCTCCAAAGGGTGTAATTACCAAGGCCAATGTACTCCTATAAGCACTGCTCCGAGACGACCCCTAGCAATCAAAATGACTGCGAGAAGATGGGAGCTGTTGTATGTCCGACATATGACATTACATGGTTTTTCGTTAATATCTCGGAAGTAACATCTTGGTACTTAGCTCTTTTATACATTCCACTCTTTAATTGGTTGAAAACTTCACAGAGGCGCGCCTCACAAACTGTCGGCCAACAGAAGAAATCAGGGTAACACACAGTAGCTTCGTTTCCAGTCTGCCGTCGGATAACAACGCGAAATTTTAAGGACTCTAGTAGAACAACTGATTTTTGAAGGAAAAAAAAACAATTAATTTTAATGTCTTACGTGAACTTCTGTAGCCCTACTTCGTGGTCGATGATGTGATGTTTGGTTAATTAGTTGATGTTTTTAAGGGCTTGTTCACGAGTTTTTTTCAGACTGGTGCCAATAACTCAAATATTTTGCAACCAAAAGTTTTGAAAAAAATTGAGTCAATGTGCAATCACACGATGCACGATACTGTGGACGCGTTTTCTAAAAATAATGTACCATTCACCAGCAAAAAATAATTTCCTTAATTTTTGCTTATTTTTTACGACGAAAAACGTGGTAGTTTGGGTAATGAAATCTAAAAAACCGTTCAGTATAATTCTACAAAAAAATTCAGCTACAAATTATAACATACAAGTGTCAAAACTCTGCAGCGAAATTTTGATATGAGTATTAGGTAGCAATAAAAAAATATTTTCGAAATCACTGCAAAACTCCGTAACAAGGTCTTAACGGTTTGAGTCTAGGGATACTGAACGGTAACATGATGGACTGGTATTTGGGAGGATCCGGGTTCGATCCCCGGCTCCGGCCACCCTGATTCCGGTTTCCAACGGTTTCCCGAAATCGCTCCAGGCGAATGCTGGGATGGTTCCTTGACATAGGTCACGGTCGTAGAAGAACAGGTCTGGACACTCGCCTGGAAACTTGACCCCCTTGTTGTTTGGCTGCAGTTCACCAAGTTACCGAGAATGTTGTGTTTTATTGGCGCTGATGTTAGGGCGGTCGGACTAAACTCCGCCCACTTCCTTTCCACTAAGATAAACAGTTTATCAAAACGTATTTTTTATCAATTTACGAAATTCTTTCTTCGCTCACAAATTTAAGAAAAGGCTCCAGCAATCTTTATTTACTTTATAAATTTAACAATGGAAAAAAGTGGACGGAGTTTGTGTCCGACCGCCCGGAAAACAGCGACAAATAGTACGACATTCTCGGTAACTTGACGAACTACAGCCAAACAACAAGGGGGTCAAGCAAAATACATTGTTAGATAGGCGAGTGTCCAGACCTGTTCTTCTACGACCGTGACATAGGTCATAGCAAACTCCTCTCCCAGCTCCTGCCATTGTACCAAGTTGTGTATCACCGTCTATAATGACCTCGCTGTCGACGAGACGTAAAGTCCACTTATCTTGTCATGTAGGGATTCTGAGCAAATCATAGACGTGTATTGTCTTAGTAACATTAACCTGATTGGCACAAATACATAAGTGACGTTTTGTACATATCCACGCTATCCAATAACAACGAAGCAGAGCTGCAGATTGTAAGGTTTTTTTCCTTATAAGGTTATGACAAGTCCTCTATCTATTTACCTTACAGTTAATTTGAGGGCTAATTTAAAAAGCAAGAGAAAATACAGTCGTTGTCTGAGAACACAGTTTGTGCCTCAGTGGAGTTAAACATGCCCGATTCCCAGAGAGCAATAACACGAGGTTTCTTTTAATTATAATTTTAATTGA
>PNEQ01037972.1:0-32932 GCA_003012365.1 Medauroidea extradentata
ATATATATATATATATATATATATATATATATATATATATATATATATATATATATATATATATATATATATATATATATATATATATATATATATATACATATATATATATATACATAATTAGTGACTTTAAAATTTACTCTAGTTTCAATAACCTTTCCTAGCGTAAATTTATATTCTACTGCCTATCTCAATGGCTCCGGCTACCAAGTTTACAGCCAATGCGAGTACAATATTACACAAATTACCTCTCAACACGTCCAGTCCAAGTATAACTGTTACAAACATTAAGGGTTCTACAACCGAAATATACAGAAATTAATATGTACATACATCACATTTTTATAACATAAACCCAAAACTATTTTTTTCCTTGTAATCACAAAGGTAGGCCTATACCAGACTACTTCTAAATCCATCATAAATTATAATAATCATTTATTTGGTAACTTTACACACAACCTTAGTACAATAACGCGGAGTACACGGGGAAGGAGTCGGTTAGGGCTTAACAAACAATAGAAGCATTCGCCTGTAGTAATTTCGGAAAAAAAAAAAAAAAAAAAAAAAAAAAAAAAAAAAAAAAAAAAAAAAAAAAAAAAAAAAAAAAAAAAAAAAAAAAAAAAAAAAAAAAAAAAAAAAAAAAAAAAAAAAAAAAAAAAAAAAAAAAAAAAAAAAAAAAAAAAAAAAAAAAAAAAAAAAAAAAAAAAAAAAAAACAGGAACACCGTAATCAGGATGGCTAATCCAGAAATCGAACCCGAATCCTCCATAATGCGAAGCGAGTGCTTTAACACTGCTTCAGTTCGCTAGGCAAAGATAGTTTTTTAACATACGCAGAAATACAGAACATAATCATGTGACTTAGATGTGTTGTTGCAAGTAAAATATGAATCCCAACATTACTTAACTAGCGGGGAAAGACATCTCCTTTGATGTCTGTAGCAGTATTTTGAATGAATACAAATTGCAAATGACTAACGTAATTTTGTTCGTACAGTACACTAAGGAAAATCGCCGATGAAGAAGCGGCCCCTGCCAGGTGTATTCCAGGCAGTCCGCACAGCACATCTGTCAGCGCAGCTGCCTACACGTCTGGAGACCTTGAGAACACTTATTGCGGGAATATTTCCCTAGTTAACTTCAAGCACCTACTTCTCTCACTGCAGTTACTTCACGATGACATTACCACATGTTTCTGATGGGTTTATTACAATCGATTCTGCACATCCATTTTAATGTGGCCGTTACTAAAACTGAAAATTTTAAATATTCAATATATTTTTTTAAAAATACAAATAATTTTTAATCTTTATTTTATGAGAATGTCATTGTAGCCTGCAATGCCTTTATCCACTGTGATTTTTTGAGTTTGGTATATCAGTTGGTTTTAGCGTAGTCGTTAAAACGGAAACATGCAAACTATGACTTTAACAAGCCATTACGATAAAACTATGAGAAATGATAAAATTTCATAAGAGCCAAATTTAGTCACATTTTGTGTTTAAAATAAGGAAAAAATATCTGGTACAAATAAAAAATAAAAAAATGGTGATGGAAATTGCGGTATACCGCGCCCTTTTATGATCTTTCCGTCACTGTTAAGGTTCTTATCTAGGGAGACTGCGTTAGTGTGTGTGAGGCACAAAATCGATAACGCGCTTATGTAATGCAGTATTGTCTCAACACGCCTGCCACGCAACTGGTGTGCGGATCTTTACTATTAATCATTTTCCTATGGGACTTGAAGCGGTCACCATGTCATTTTATTTGTGGAAAATATCGTTTAAAGTCTAACGCATACTTCTGTCGTGCCGTTTTTCGAATCCGGCCGAAATATTTCTAGATACGGCAGTCTGAAAAGGAAGTTTTTAGCCATTTTTAGGGGCATAAAAATAATATTTCTTATAAGCTATAGGCTACTAATTTTTAAACTTATAGAAGCGTTTTTTGAAGTGTGCGTTCTTTTCGTAGACATACATGTGTAATGCACGTTGAGAAGTGTCTTCAAACAATTATTAATCGCAACACGCTGAAAAAGCGTTTTCAGCGCAGGTAGATAGGAACCTTAAATGTAAACCCTACCTTATTTTGCATAAGGCATTGCCCCACAGAGTTTGTCGGTCGAATTCAGACTCGCCCTGTATAGTTTATTATGACTTCAGTCGTTTATATTTCACTAAACGTTGCATTTAAACTAACAAGGGTAGTAAATATACAAACTTAGTCATGTGTAAAGAGACTTCATTTCCGCGAAAAGGTTTTCGCACCAGTTTGTTTCAACGTCTTATCTACACATCTGCAGCTACGCCTCGTGGTCAGCAATAGGGTGTTTTTAACTCTCAGCTTCTTGATACCCTACTTGCCAATCACAGACGTATGTTACTGCAGTAACCTTGACATGACTGACCAATAATCATGAAGCAATGACACATGTGTACACGTAAAGGATTGAACAAAATCAGCGTAACAAATCTTTTCGTGAAAATGAAAAGTACCAAGCCATAAGGAAATAAAATGTATGTTTACATTAGCGTGAATACCCTGTACATATGTAAGGTAGGGGAACGGCGCAAGAAAAAATAGACACTAAAATGAAAATATCTTCAAACTGAAACACTCACGGAAAATTAGACAGCTAGGCGGTAAATAACAATTCAAAACAACGACAGGTAATAATTAACTGCTATAATGCAAGACAAAACCAACATAGCACACACTAAAATTTTAACTGGAATTGCTTCAAATCAGTCTGATTCAATTAAATATCGATATGAAAGTTTTATTTAACAAATTTTTTGAATTTTTAAAATTTTTATTTTAAGTTTTAGCATTCTTTTTAAATACAAATAAGTTTTATTCTTTTTTTTATGAGCATGACATTGTATTCTGCAATGTCTTTATCCACTGTGATTTTTTTTTAGTTTGATATATCCGTTGGTTTTAGTGTAGTCCTTAAAACGTAAACATGCAAAATTTGGCTTTAACAAGCCATTACGCTAAAACTATGAGTGATAAAAAAATTTCATAAGAGACAAATTTAGTCACATGTTGTGTCTAAAATAAGAAAAAAATACATATGGCACAAATAAAAAATAAAAAATTGTGATGAAAATTGCGGTAGACCCGCGCCCTTAAGGGGCCCGCTTCATTGCCATATAATCACACTGCAGCATGTTTGAAGAAAAAGTTTTACACCGAAACTAATACACGTGTGTTCACGCCGTTTGTCTACGAAAAGAACACACACTTCAGACGACTGCCCTTAAGTACTTTCAAGACAACACACGTATTAGAAATCCCCTTTTAGGGCACGTCAACATGGGTTAAAACGTGGTTTTCAGGCTGCTATAGCGGAAAATATACTAGCCGAATACATGTGAAACCACTTAAGGGTAGTGCATTGGACTTTAGTGAAATGATTTCGTAAATAAAACAATAGGGTCACCACTAGTCCCATAGGAAATTTGTTTTTTCGCGAAGACTGCGGCGACGCACCGTTGTATGGCCCATACGACGTCGTCCTTAGCACCATACCTCACTCACACAAATACATGTGCCACGAGGCGAGCCCCTTAAGGGTGTTCAAGTGCGATACATTCATAATTTTACATTTGCAGGAAATAATGTTGGTTTTGTAGACGATACTGTGAGTATAGTTTACTCATACGAAAAAAAAAAAATTAGCTCTCATACTTGTTTCATAACGGTGCATCAAAGTCAAAATTTGCACGTTACGCTGCCATGCAAATAGCAAAAATCACTTGACTTACAAAAATTCAATAATTCACAGTAAAATAACATGTCATGAGCTATGTAACAAAGTATTAAAAAACCTTCCAGTTAACTATTTTTGTAATTTAAAAATTTGGTGAGTTTTCAACTTTTTTCTTGTACTTTTGCGGTTTTTTTAATTGAAAATATTACGTGTAGGCTTCGAAATAACTTGTTGCGTAGCTCATGGAATGTTAGTTAACTGTGTATTCTTTCATTTAAATAAGTCAATTGGTTGTTATTATTTGCATGGCAGCGTATCATGCAAATTTTGACTTTGATGCACCGTTATGAGAAAACTTTGAAAGCTGAAATTGTTGCGTAAGAGGAAACTGTACTCACAAATATCGTCTACAAAACTAGCGCTATTTAATAAAAAATAAAATTATAATTTTATCGCACTTGAACACCCGTAAGGCCACAGGTCCCTATTTATGCTATGTTAGTAAGTTAAATACATAATTTTAATCCTAAAAGGAAGTAGATATCGCAAAACCCTTACATAGAAATGTTATAAATTGTCTGTCCTAAGGAGCCTAAATTTTTTCACAACATAAGATTATGTTTTTGGCTAACGACTTAATTACATTTTCTTGCAGTCAATAATTAGCCAAAATTATTCAAAATTACGTTTTTAAAATAATTAGGCTGCACAGTACAAATAATTTCAAACATTTCTGTGTAATAATGGCTTTGTGATATCGACTCACTTTCAAGATTTAAAAATATAACTAACAAAAAGAGTGTTCAAGTTCGATGAAATCTTAATTTAATATTTTTATGAAATATTGTTAGTTTCGTAGACGATACTTGTGAGTGCAGTTTCCTCTTGCAAAACAATTTTAGCTCTTATAGTTTTCTCATAACGTGGCGTCAAAGTCCAAATTTGCTTGTTCTGCTGCCATGCAAATAGTGAAAACCAATAAATCTACTTAAATGAAATAACTCACTGTGAACTAATATCCCATGAGTAGATATGATGATTTGTAGCGGTAAAACTTGACTATTTGCTGGATTTCAGCACACGTTCAGCTTACCAGACGATTACTGGCTTTAGCTTGTACTAGGAGATGTTACCCTATTTGACTGAGCCAATGAGAATCCCGAGATTGTAATATTTGATGCCTGTGATTGGTCTGCAGACGGCTACGTTGTGTCAGAAGTATATCACCTAATCATATATGTTGCAAGAAACTACAGTGTTTTCAAGTATATGTTGTCACAAAACATTTTCGTGATATTCCATCACCTCTACCCATCAACTATGCAATAAAATTTTTAAAAACCCACAATGCCATATTTTGAATTTTTTTAAAAATCACAGAACTACAGAGCAAATCTCAAAATGTCTAATTTTTTTTTTTGTAAATAATAAAATAGTTCGCGGGATATTTCATGTTTTATTACGTAGCCTGTGGCATGTTATTTCACTGTGAATTATTTAACTTGAATAAGTCAACTGGTTTCACTATTTGCATGGCAGCATAATATGACTTTACTGCACCTTTATGCGATAACTATATCACCTAATATTTTTTGTAAGAGGAAATTGCACTCGCAAGTATCGTCTACAAATCTAACACTATTTCATAAAAATATATATAATTATGATTTTATCGCACCTGAACACCCTTAAAAAATGAATATACATCCGTCGTCATTGTGCAGCACCAGTCGCTGCAAACAACTGCATTTCTTAAACAAAAGAGTGCAGCGGTTGACAAAGAAGCCTTGAGATAAAATGGAAGAAGATAGAGCATACTACTGCCATAAACACACGATCTATCTTCTCACCACGTACAAGGCGCGAATAAATAATTCAGGCGAGATCTGCACCGTAATTAACAATATTTAGTCTCCCGCGTCACGTTTAACTTTACTTCCTACCGTCTGTTTGTCGACAACCTGCTATCAGTGGCGATAATTTCTGGCGAAATATTGACAAAAGCGAACGCGCATACTCGTAATACAGGTAGCTGTCGTTCGTAGGTTGAATGACAAAAAGTCTGCTAGTATTTATGATGCTCTGCGTTGATATGTGACAACATAAAAAAGTACAGTAAGCGGGAGTGACTTTAGGACGTATTTATTCTGTTTATATTTTCAATAATGGTCAAATGTGAATAAATACTAAATAAATGTAATGTGGATACTTCAGAATTTATATCAAGTAAATTAATGTTTTCAGGGCTACCACATTTGCGGAAGTAAATTGTTTCATACTGTTCCAAAGTCATTACGCGTGTCTAAAGTCACCCCAGCTTATGGCACTAGTTATAAAATGTGCCGTACGTTTTTCCAAACCTTTTATAAATGCACATTTTAACAAACGTCACAGAAAACGGTACCGTTAATACTGTTGCGTGTTGGCCTGGCTGGAGGCATGTTGCATCATACTAGGTTGACAGCCCGATGAGTCGACCAAAGTGATGTCAGGGTTTCCTCAAGGGTTGCTGCAGTACCCCCGAGAGACGTCATCAGGATTCCCTGATGACGCCTTTGCCTACAAGGCTCTCGACACATAAGAATGAGGCAATGTCAATTTTTAGGCCTCTGGTCACCATGTTGCGCCGCGGATTGACGTCACTAAATGGGCCATATAAAAGCCTCCGAACTGCGAAACAACAGAGTTCTCTGGGAGTCTTAAGTATGACTCGAGTGCGGTGTGTGTCGACGAGGAGCTCCTTTGGAATCTCTAGACACAGAACATTTCTGTGATCTTATATTTCATTTAACTGCACATCAAATTCATATCCACACAACATCCAGCTGTATTAAAACATTTTTAAGTCCCTGTATTAGCATAGTACAATTTTACAGAAAACCATAGTAGGGATAACCAAATTATGTAAGTTGTTTGTTTATTTAATAAATCTGATAGTTATAAGCCATAACAAAACAAAAATTCTCTAGTATATCCAAAAGCTTATTAAATGCTAGTTTATAAAACTAAAAATAAAACCAATCTGGTTATTCACATTTTCCCACTTAATCATTGCATGTATTATATGCAATCACACTGTGGAAGGGACGAGTAGCACTTGGGGTGTGTAGTATCGACGGCAGCTGTGAAGAAGGTGTCGACGTGTTATAGAGAGGCGGTGAGTTGTGGAGAACAGAACTGGAAGTGTTGTACCGAAGAGAGCAGTAACTGACCACTTAAGGAGCCTGTCTACCTAGTGATTCAAGAGGTGTGCTTCGGTACCAGCAGAGGAGGAGGGTTCGCTATATGGTCCTGCCAGAAAGAGGTGCTAAACTTGCGAAGCGAGACTGGTGAAGACATTTTGGTGACGTCAGAGTCTGCTGTGAAGCTGCAGGCACATACCTTCGGAGCAATATTGGGCAAAACAAGAAGACTGCTGCTACAGGTCGACGGACAAAAAGAAGGTGCGCAACGGGAGTTGAACCGAGACCTCAAGAGTGAAGACAGTGGTGCACTTGAGATGCTGCACAGCACAGGTGATTCATCATCACTTCGGACTGTTAGGGTAGTACATTATCACTATTTTATATACTGTTAATTGAAAATACCACTGATCATTTATTATGATTTGAAGTCTTTATTAATGGTGAACATTGTTGTGCTTTAATTGTCAAAGTCAGTTAACGTTTCTGTGACGCAGTAGTAATTGTGTGTATAATAATAAGAGTGCTGTGAAAGCCATAGTTGATTCCTGTTTTTTGGTAAGCTTTGTGATCTAACAAATCAAGAACTTAATTAAACTCTTTAATTTCTGATTATAAGACCTCTATCCCAAAGAGCTCAGAGAATTGCCCACATGTAATTTTGCGCAATCTTGTAACAGTACGTTTGAATTTTAAAAATAAGTACACATAATTCCCTTCTGTTGTTGTTTTTTTAATAATTGCACAGAACAAAATGAAATATTTTCAGAGTCATTTTGTAACAGTTGAGTTTCTAAACGGTAGAACTTACCATGCAGCACTTAACAGTATGTGACAATCATATAACAACTAGCCTTCCACCATGGTGGTCCGAGTTCGATACCTGGCGGTGCCGCTCCCAATTTGCGCAAAGGAGAACGAGGTGCACGTTGCTGTTGACCAGCGGGTTTTCTCGAGGTACTCCCGTTTCCCCCACCCCTGCAATCCGTCTCTGCTCCAACAAATCTCATTTTACCCGCCACTAGTGCTTAAGGACAACGTCCTTAAGGTCATGTTAGGTCGTTTTTTATCACATTGGTGCCAAAAACTGAAAACTTATTTAATAGAATACGGTACATTGAAAAAATTCAAGACTGATAGCAATCAAATACGATGAAATATTTTATTCTACGAAGGCAATTTGTAAAATAATACACCGTACATTCGTAAAAAAAATAGTTTTCTTGATTTTTACTCATATTAACAGCAAAATTGGCGATAATTTGGTTTCAAAAATCGTAAAAACAATTCGGTATAAATTAAGACATATATGTGGCAAAACTGTGTACGGATTCTTCCACACGAAAATTACGTTGCTTAAAATAAATATTTTAAAAAATTATTGAAAAACCAGGCGTGTTCTTGTGCTGATCGTGTCGAAGAAGCCAAGTGTCAGCGAGGAAGAAGGCGCGCTTGGCGGCCGAGAGTTCCCGGCAGACGACCTGCCAGTTGCGGCCAACTTCCCCTCGCCAAGACCGGAGCCCAACACTCTACATGTCACACCACACGCGCTTACGAAAACCTTACTCGATCTACTCTATACTGTACAAGTTGCTTCAAATCGTTCGGAAAGTTGGTGCGAATACACTCTACCTCCGACCAATATATCTAAATATTTAACTCGACCCCTTCGCCGGATCTACTCAGATCTACCCTGCCATGGAGCAGGATAGATAGCCGCCAGCTGACGAAAAACACGAAAGCGGTGTGGAAAAAAAACAAAGTCCAGCGTGTTTATACAAAATTATATTTGTTTCGGTGGTTAAATCTAACATGTCTGTACAATATACACTAGTATATATAGCACGCAATGACTAGAGATCAGAAAAATTCGCGGGTTCGCTGACGTCATGTTAGCCTCCAAGATTATCTGTGTACTGAAGCAGTGAACTGTATATTGACTGTTCATATACACAGTATATGCGCATTTTATTAAGTCGCTTCTTTACTATTGGCCCAGTATCTGCCAGGAGGTGTTGAATGAGCCACGGGCCAATTGTGAAAGTGACACTATCTTACACTTGTTTGAATTCCAGCCTGTACTCAAAACAAAACGCGGATTTTTCAGGTCCCTAGCAAATACTTATGTTTAGGAACTGGAAAATTTTGCGAATTTAGTTACCTGTAGGCTAGAATCCATTGTCCTATGCATACTCAAACCCCGTCTATTCGTTCATTATCTGTTGTTCCACTGAGTAGCAGCTAGTTGACTAATAGTCGGGGCTTGAGTGTGCATGTACAATGGATTCTAGCCTACAGCTCATCGAATTCGCGAAATTTTCCAGTCCCTACTTATATTTTACCAATACATAGAGACATGCAAAATTCGCGTTATCATTTCGTAGCAGACTAAACTTCACTTTCCTATACATAACAGAGCATAATATGCGATTCAATTGGCCACGGACTTTTATGTGTTGTCATTTACATGTGTTACGTTTTCCAGATATTGGCCTCCCTACCGTGTATGAATTCTCCGCGGCAAGTCACGACAATATCGGCCAGCGGGAGACTTCGAACAAGCCTATAGTCACTTGGAGTCTAGTCAACTGTCAGAAAATAACGCGAATTTTGCATGTCTCTACCAATACAAAATGAAATTCTGCACTATATGTACTTGGTCTACAGCGATAGGAATACATCGCGTTTGCAGAGTTCGCTGCATTTTTTAAACAGGCCGTCAACATACAACTCTTTGGAGTTTTCGTACGCTTAAAAAAAGTTAATGACTGAGTAAACTCCATAACGTGAACAAAATTACCTGATACATTACACCCACTACGTTTTCGTAAACTTCTCAGGTAACCGACTAAGGACGTGGCCTTCCTGCGTGTTAGAGGCTTATAAGAGGTAAGAGTGACCTCGAAGTGTGCATCAAACTCCACATCGCCACAACGAGATAAGCGCTGTAAGATTCCCCACCGATCAATTGTTACTATTGGACTAAGAGGTGGCCGTGTAATTGTATTACAGGAAAGTCTGTAGCAAAGTTTAACACATGTTTCACATACATCCTGTTAGTACATTTTGAAGTACGGTATTCTGAGAAGGCCATTTTCAGCTGTGTATGAGGACTTAGAAACAGTGGTTTTAATGCCATTATCTTTCACTTAATTCAACAATTGCAAATAACTTGAATATTTTTAAACCAAATGCTTTGAAAAAATTTGAGACTGTGTACAGTTATACGATACACAATTTCGCCAGAGCAATTTTTTTTTTTTTTAATAATGAACCGTTTGCTAGCAAAAAATTATTTTGCTTCATTTTGGCTTATTTTGACTACGAAATTTGTGCTAATTCAGGGGTAAAAATCTAAAAATCCGTTTGGTGTATTGCAAAAAAAAAAAAAAAAAAAAATCAGATGCAAACGATGATATGTAAGTGTTAAAACTGCCAGAATGAATTTTTGATATATGTACTAATTGGCATTGAAAAAAAATGTTTTCGAAACGACTGCAAAAGTAAAGAGCGATGCCTTAAGAGTGAGTTATAGTCACCATCTTGATTTTTTGTATTTTACGTCATAACTTTTCTCTTGGGTAATGTTTGTAACTTAAACGTAACTACGAATTATAATACATATTGATATGATTTGAGACACTACAAACATTTATTTTCCGTTACTGTTGTTGCAGATATAAATACAGTTAAGAAAGTAATAAGAATTTTCTCACTGCAATTCTATCCGTAACCAAAGTAACGACAAAACGATATTTACGGGGTCTAAAATTCTATCAGTGTATATTCTACTCTCCAGTTAGGTTGAAAATCGAAAAAATTTACACAGAAGAAACGTTACGACACAAAAATACAAAAATTCAAGCTGGCGACTATCACTATTTTCGTTTCGTACATTGGCATTCTGGTACATGTGTAACAGTTCTGTAAAAAAGATGTATTTTCGAATGCACTGCAACGCATTTGAAGCGTGACGCAGGCGGCGCACTTAATGTGTCAAGCATCACTAGTTGTCTGCCGCGCAGGCGCACAGCCAAGTCAAACTGGTCTAACACTCCTAGTGGCAATTGGGATTAACTAAAGCATAACTGCATCAGATACAAAGGGCGTGGCTTATATTCGAATTGTAAATCCTCTTCTCTCTCTCTCTCTCTTTTACCTACATGACCCAATTAGTGTGCGCGCATTTTATTGCACTGCAGAGTAACTCGGCGCAGTACACGCGCACGAGCAAATATGCGCTGCGCTCCTGTGTAGCTTTATTTAATACCCCCCCCCCTTTTCGGCCAGATACATGTGTGAAGATAAACATTATCAGTGTTTAAACCGCCGTCATTGGTTGGCTGACCGCTTAAGGGCGTGGTTCACCTCAGTTTTCAATGCCTTTATTTAATTTTTATATTTGTACATATTTTTTTTCTTATTTTAGACATTAATTGTGATTAAATCTTCCTCTTGTGAAATTTGTGTATCTCTCATAAGTTTTTGCGTAATGAGTCGCAAACGTCAAAATTTACACTTTACGGTTTTATGTACGCCACTAAAACCAAATGACATACCAAACAGAAAAAAATCACAGTGTGTAATGTAACAATGTTGTAGGCTGTGATTTGACACATAGAAATACATACACACACACACACACACACACACACACACACATATATATATATATATATATATATATATATATATATATATACACACACACACACACACACACACACAGTCATTTGGGGTAACTTTGTACCTTTTTGAGGTAACATTGTACCAGGCATTTTATTTTATGTAATAGCATTGGGATATTCAATCACTATGCAAACTTCAAGATTAACTAATTCATTCATATAGAACACAGCTGTATTTTTAAATTCTGAAGTACTTTATTTCAATTTAAACTATGCTGGTGGTACAAAGTAACCCTGACCGGTACAAAGTTACCCCAAATGACTGTATATATATATATATATATATATATATATATATATATATATATTTTAAAATTTTTGAAATTTTTAATTCTTATTTTAAACTACAGCATATCTTATTGATTACAATTTTTTTTGTTATCATATATGCCAAATCATAGCCTACGACATTGTTATACACTGTGAATTTTTTCGGTTTGGTATGTCAATTAGTTTTAAGTGGCGTACTGAAAACCGTAAAGCGCAAAATTTGACGTTTACGACTCATTGCGCAAAAACAATGAGATATACACAAATTTCCTAAGATGCAGATTTTATCACGATTTGCATGTTAAATAAGAAAAAATATTTGGTACAAATATAAAAATAAATAAATACGTTGAAAACGGAGACGACCCGCTCCCTTAATATTACGCTACCACTGCACAAGAAAATAATTCCCATAGTATTTTCGGATACACAACTTGTTAGGAAACTAGATCAAAATGTTACTGGTGGTAAAATTTTGTGAAAAATTGTGACAATTTTGCATTGCAAATTATGGATATAGCGCAACAAGTAAAGGATATTTCCGTCCATCAAATATGAATTTACAGATTTGTATTTCTTTGCACGATATTGCAAACGGCAATGAACAAAACCACGATTTTTTGTTGAAAATGTTTAGTTGTTATTTGGGCTCCAAACTACATGAAAATAAACAAATCTGAAAGAAAAACACACCTTTTATTTTTAAACTAATGGACCAAATGATATAAAATAGTATAAAGTGCCTGAAGTTAAAAAGTAAAGCTACATAAATATCCCACCCTTATGGTTACTGATCAAAGACTCATGCATGCATGTTCACATACACATAAAACACCAATAATAATAATAATAATAATAATAATAATAATAATAATAATAATAATAATACTATCAATTTTATTTAAAAGCTAGAGGCCACGATGCAAGTGCAATGACGTCACTATCATCACCAAGTATTCCCACTCAGTTTGAAAATCGCTGGGATCCTTACACTTAAGACGACTATTTATTTGATATACTTCAGAAATTGTTATAAAAGCCTACGTTTAGAGCAAGAGCAAGTATTTACATACCGGACTGTACTCGGTGGATTTCGTACATCTTTCACGATATCACTTCCGGGCGAAGATAACCATTTTCTCCATGAAAATAGGAAAATACTGCCACAGAATTTAAACGGCTTGTCTGTGTGTGGGTGTGTGTGTGTGTGTTTGTGTGTGTGTTTGTGTAGGTGTGTGTGTTTGTGTGTGTGTGTGTTTGTGTGTGTGTGAGGGGTGATATTAGTAAGTGTTTTCGAGTGTTTAGCTCAGAGTTCAGAGGGTACCAATCGTATATCAATGTGTTGAGCATCGAGATGAGAGAAAAGTCAGCAGGGTGGCAAAGCCTATATGCACGTAAAAAAAAAAAAACTAAAACACATTGAACAAAGGTCAACACGTAATTCCCTAACCTTGATGCCGCCAGGGCTCTGGGTTAGGTAGCGCCCTTGAGTGAAGTGAAACAATTTTGGTCAGGGCTAACATCTAGGTCTTTAGCGCTGGTGAGGGGTGACATGATGTGAGTATGGAGCAGCGCCAGAATGAATGGGCGGGGGAACGGGAGATCTCCGAGAAAACCCGCCGACCAGCGGCATCGTCCGGCACGATTCCCACATGCGAAAATCCGGGGACGGAACCCGCCGGGAATCGAACCCGGATTGCCTTGGCGGGAAGCGAGAGGTCTAACACCTCGGCCATCGCAGCCCCGAAGCGCCCTTGAAACAATATCTATAGGCCTCTAATATGTTTTTAAAAGTCACCTTAAACGTAAGAAATTAACCTAGATATTTCCAAAAATAATAATGGCTGTGGTGTCACCGGGAAAACACGCTTAGCGGGGAAGTCAGGTGACACGGCCATTTCATCGACTAGGGACGCACTTTTGGGTGAAATGATTTCTGCACCAGAGATGTATGAGCTCTGCTTCCTGGTCAGTGGGGGCCGCGGTGGCCGAATGGTCATTCCGGGTTCGAGTCCCGGTGGGGTTGGTCCCCGGCTTATCTCACATGAGAATCTTTGGACGATAACACTAGCGGCCGGGTTTTCTAGGGGATCTCCAGTTTCTCCTGCCTCCTCATCCCGGCGATGCTTCATACTCACATCATGTCACCGATAAATACCTCGATGTTGGGCGCTGACCTAAATCTCTCACTCATCAATTCATGGTCAGTGAGTGTATGTTTTTAATTCTCATGTGAAGAGACGATGATTTTTGGTGAAAAGACTTCTGCCTCACTTTGTTTCATTGCCATATGTGTACATCTGCAACTTTTCTTCTTGGTCAGTGATTGGATATTTTAAATCTCGCGTAATACCTTAATTCTGATTGGCAGAGCTAAATGAGAGACGACTCTGCAAAAAAACACGCTGCCAATGACCGCAAATCAGAACTGCAGATGTGCACATACGGCATCGAAACAAAGTAGGGCAGAAATCATCGGCCCTACTCGTGTGTCTTTAATGTTTTACTATACATCGCTGAAGTGTGGTATCGCAAGTAACTTTGTTCTGATTGGTAAAGTTAAATGAGAAACGTGTTTACACAAAGACATTCTGCCAATAACAATGAAGCAGAACTACAAAGGCGGGACTAAGGCATGGAAACAGACTGGTGCAGAAATATTTCCACGAGCATCAGGGACCCTAGTCCTCACACATCGACGTGTGCCTACGCACCGAAGACTCCTACGCAGCAACAACGACAAAAGCTGTATAATTTTTGCAAGCTGGACAAGCGACGACGGTGACACAAACGCGGAACGTACGAGGCTGACCTACTGTCGTGTGACGGCTATGTTGTTGTGACAACACCACCCGTGTACTAGCTTGTTGACATTCTTCGCACTGCTAACAACCTACATAGTCGTGTCAGCAGGTGCCAGATCATGCACACTCTAAATCTGAATAAGATAAATTGTCACAATTCTAGTAACTTGCAAGGTTTTCCACTACCGAATCTTTTGTTTAGTCAATATTAACTGATAAAAGTGGGGAAACTACAGATTGGCTAATAAACTGTACCAGTAAGTATATTTCACTAATTAATTAATAAAAATTCTACTATTTATTTTTTTTAAAAGAACTACAGTTTAAATCATAACTACAATGCTATTTCAACAAATTTAACATAATTTTATTGTAGGTGAAATAATCAGTGTACCTCCGTTTCCATATCTGCCTGCTGTTTTTTTTTTTTTTTTAAGTGAATGATGTGTTTCCTTAAGAGGGCGTGGTGCATAATTCCACGATAAAAGTATTAATCTATAACTGTAGGTTTCTTGAAGCCAATTTGAGAAAATTAAACAATAGCAATCCTAGAGTTGGCTCCAGTGTTACGAACTTCTGAGAAACGATTTCTGACACCGGAACCTCGCGCATTTAACTGCGGCGCAAGAGATCACAAATTAGTAATTCTGGATAAATATTTACTCATAAAGTTGGCAAATATCATTATCTAGCATTGTCATTGAGTATTTCATCCATATTAGCTTCGAAAAAGCGTAGAAACCAATTTATGTTTTCAGCGTTGTATTTATCTACCACGCACTCTTAAGTTACACTTAAATGTACAGTAATATTTACAGCACGCCTACATAGTAATGAGTGGTCTTATTCTTCAGTTGTTATCGATATTTTAATAAGTTCAGTTTCGCTCTGTTGCTCTCTATGAAATTACGCTGCTTTGAAAAATTCGCAATGTAGCTACCACAGTCTTAGAATTAAAGGTCTGGACACTAGTCTATCTACCAATGCTACTCAGTTTACCTCGTTATTACTGAAAGCGCCACCAGTAAAACTCGAATTTCTCAGGGCTCTACATAAGGGATAGTCCTCGAAATTGTTAAGCCGTGTTATTTTCCTTCTACGAAGATGTAGCTTCGTTAAGTAGTGGTATAATTGCACGTAAATGTACTATAAAGTGGTATCAGCAGCGGGTTTTAGGAACTAACTGTTGACGTGCTGCAGTGAGAAGCAGTTAAAGTCACCGGTCGTGTTTATGCCTCGCCAAGTGCTTCTTTATCCGCTCCAAGAGGCGTTAATTACTGTCGCACGTCCGACTAAATTATCTCGCCGAGCCACGTTCGCACGGGGTTTACGAGTCTTCTTAGAACACAATCACAAATAAAGTTTAATCACAGCGATCCAACAAGTCAGTGTGTCTCGTTACACGCACTACCTGCAAGTCTTAAAACTTCAGTTTAATAATTTCAGCGAGAAAGCGTCCTATCATATTACAACACCGCTGTAAAATTACTTTCTAAATAGTAATATAAGGTATTAACCCATACACAATATTCGACACTTAGCCATCAGTGGAGGCTGGTAGGTAGTTGCCAGACAGGGCACAAGTTGCAGAGAACTGTATATTGCTGTGCGATAGTTGACGCTACAGCCACTGACACACTTACTACTGACTGTTCACAGCGTAACAAGTAGCGAGTATATATTGCATAGTAATTGGTATACGGCGGTGTGTTCACACGAGTGTACAGTTCTAGACAACTTGTGCCCTCCCTGCCAACAACCCTCGAGCCGCCACTGCTTACCATAATTCTGCTTGTAGAGAGAGAAAATGTTGAGGACTGTTACTGTCAAGTCTGGTAACAACAGTATACACGTGACCACGTGACAGTATCATATATATATATATATATATATATATATATATATATATATATATATATATATATATATATATATAGAGTTACAAGTTGGAGCTGGGGCTAGGTACACTTTGGGATGGAGGTCTTTGATAAAAGAAAGAAAATAAATAAAGCTAACCTAATTTATTTACAACTATATACACAAAAAAATGATTATTAATCACAATCAAATATATGACAAACAAACCAAGTAACTACTACTTACATAAAGGTTATAAAATCTAAATAAATCTATACAAGTTCTCTGTATATGGAAAGTATCTCTAATCACTCACGATGGTAGACCCCAATGGGCTAGCACCGATAAACCTCTTATGGTTAGGGAAAGGAATATTTTGCGAGTTCAACGCCATGCGTGTTAGAACCATTGTCCTATATATTCACAAGCCTCGGTCATTTGCCAATTATCTGCTACTCACAGGAACAACACACAATCAACGAATGGACGGGCTTAGTATACATAGGACAATGGATTCTAACACGCCGGTCATTGAACTCGCGAATTATTACTTTCCCTACTTATAGCCCAAAAACACCTTCGTCATCCAACTTGCAGCAATCAACCTCGCCAGACGTCCTCGAATACTTGTTGCAACCCAATACTTCTCGCCACTCGCCACTATCACTTTAACTCACACCAGGCACCTGCCAGTCAAAAAACTCTGGTTGACTCTGCCGCAACTCTCTTTTATATCCTTACTCTAAAGTCTCGAATTCTCTCGGCAAGTCTTTTACCTCAAACATCGTGGAAGGGTGTCGCATCAGGGTCAAGCACCACCCCGCAAGATAAAGTATAAACAGGAATACTCTAGATCATGATGTCTTCTGTTACCAGTAATCGGTGAGCACGTGGCCGCCGCTGCACATCGCTAAAATGTAACATGAGCAGCATAATGTACGCCGAACATCTTTCTCTTGCCACTGCTATATCTTATTACACCGCTCAGCCAGATAGTCGCGGCTCGCAACAATATATACATATATGTTATCATTGATATATGAAAATTTTATCATACTTTTCAAACATTCCTATACATCGGTATGGTAACTAAACAAATATTTTTACAATGATTTAACAAACCACTCTAAGTGATAAGATACAGGCAACTTTCGCATTACTTTTTTTTAAACTTGAATGTTTCTAGTGATGCAATCCTCTCAGACACGATCACTTCTCTTGGTGCATGGCCGGTTAAGCATGTTTTATTTTACGTGAAACGGCTTAATATTTTTCCAATAAATGTAAACATTAAAATAAAACACAATTTAAACCATGCTATGTTTTACAAAATAAAATCCCGCCTAACAGAAACACGTTTTAAGGCTCCTTAAATTAACTAGACATTACTTTTCCACACTGCTCTTTCTAAGAAACTACCATTCTGATATGTGAACCATATACATAGAAGCACTACTTTCATTTTCAGCCATACTACCCATTATTTGAATTATACGGTCCTTGGTTAAAATCTCATAAAAGAAGATTACTTACGAAAACACAGTGAGTCAATTTAGTGCTCTGGGAATATACGCGCCGTTACTGACTTCCGCACCAGTGTCGCCCATTTTATACCTCTTATTACTTCCAGCGAGACAAACAAACATCAGACAAGCACTTTTCTAAACTACGCAATTGAGAAGACTTGGATTCTTAAAACACTTGATTTTACAGTCTTGTGACCTGCAATAACACTAGGCAAACATTTTCAGTATGTCGACGTAAGGGTAACGTATTAATTGAAAGCACAATTCAAGAAGAACTTGTGTCTATTGCAACGAGGATATTTAATTTACCTCGTTTTTTAAAGGCGCTTTAGAGATACTGTGTGTCAATAACAGTCTTACAAAAATACGTTTAGCAACTAAGTAGTTTTAATAATATGCATAAAGCATTTAAGAAATTACAATGAAAAGAAGATTTTAAAAAAATCTGACGTCATAACTTGCACTGAAAAAATATTATTAGTCACAACAAAAAAATATCTTGTCAATATAGACCTTACCAATTTTCTGCCCCCCCCCCCCCCCAGCAACAAAGTTTTGCAGTGTGTACAAAAAAATTGTAACCACTACTAAACTTTTTGATGAGGTCCGTATTGACAAACATTTAATGGCCACAATAAAATCTTTTTATTGTGATATATGTTACGTTTAACGCCTATTATTATTACAAAAGAACAATATGGTTATTTTATTTTATGTAGAACTTAATTCAAGGCAATTACTGCGCCCAATCGTAGTCCGGGCCAGTCCTAGGAACCCGATGGTCACTGCTGACAACTATCGTGTGTTAGAAAAACACGTCATCCGTATCACCACGACAGAACCACAGTTCTCACAAGATCTATTTGCCTATATGAAACATTTCCACGAAAAAAATACACTTTACGCAGGACAATGCTTACATGTTCATTATATCCATGGTAACAACATCCCAGTACGTACGTGGCAACATTAATTTATTCATTACAACCATAACATGAAATAATTTATTTATCAATACCTAGAGATGATGGCATATCGCAAAAAAATGTTTGTGCCAACATATCTTCAAAACACTGTAGTTTCTCGCAACATGTATGATTGGTAGAGGCCCGGATATTTCGCGGGTTCAACGCCCAGCAGGCTAGACTCCACAGTCCTGTGTGCACTGTCGTCAGCTATATTTGTTCATTGGCTGCTGCTCCAGCGAGTGAGCATTTGGACATTTGACGATGTAGCGCAGGAGTCCGTGAGCGTTTTTACGCATGCCTGCCATTGGTTCGGAGTCCGCAAGGTCACGTTTAATAAACAATGACCCGATCGAAATAGTTTCCAACATGTACATGACTGAGAAATCCAACCTCTCCTCAGTTGAATCCGCGAAATTTCCGGGGCTCTAATGATTGGGTGACATATGTCTGACACTGTCTGCAGACCAATAACAGGCATCAAAATCACAATAGCGGGATTCTTACTGGCTCAGTCAAATGGGGTAACAGCTCCAAGTACAAGAATATGTGTTGAAACCCAGCAAACAGTCAAGTTTTCCCGTGATAAATCATCATCTATAACTATACCCATGACATTGTTCACATTGCCACTGCATCCATAATACAGAGTTCTTACAGCAACATACAATTAAAATTCAAGGACTTTCAAGGACTTTTCAATACCTATTTACCAATATTTCAATGTTTAAGGTTTTATTTGCAACATTTATATTACTGTTTCCTCCCCCCCCCCTCCTTTAAGAACTGAAATTCACTAATGGTAAATTACCAAAAATTTTCAATTTCATTTAAAATTAACACCTTCATATTTATTGAAACTCCTTTGCATTTATTAAAAAGCTTCACGAAAATAAATTACACTAAATCACAAAAGAAGTACTTTTTAGAGAAAAACATTTAGTTTTCAAAAAAATTAAATCTCTTACCGGTTCCAATGTAAACAAATATGGCTGATGCCATGCTCCTGTTTAAGTATTAGCACACATTCGAGTATTTTATTCCCAATTCAAGGTATTAAAATTACCACGAATTACTTACTGTAACTGAATAAATAAAAAAATAAGTAAGCAAAGTGAAATATCGTCGGTCACTAATTGCACAACGTACAGTGCGAGATTATTGGTACATAACTCCGCTTCGGAAGTGGTCGGGCAACTTCGACTTGAAAAACGTGGGAGACATTCTGCTTTGCAGCATGCACTGCGCGCAAGCTTCTTCCACACCCGACACGTATTAATTTTTTAATACTCTCGTAAACACTGCATTTCGTATGGGCTACTTTTCCTTTTTAAAGCTCTTTTGTTTCCTTTTTTTTTTTTTGCATCTCTTCTCTTCCAAAAAAAATTGCCAATAAACTCTAGCAGATGCAGACTTGTCGCGATTACATAAAAAAAAAAAAACACTAGGCGTAACCTAACATGCTGTTGTATGCCATAAAGTGTATCAATTTCACAGACACTGTAAAACTTCTGTTATCAAGTAAATTATATTGCAGAAATAATGCGTAGACAATATGGTTTCATATTTCTGAGAGAGGATTTTAATGGTAAGAAAGTAGCTAAAATATTAGGTAAGTAGACCCAGAAATTCAAGGACTGGATTAAATCAAGGACTTTTCAAGGCCTTTTAAGGACACTGTCAAAGTTCCAGGACTTTCCAGAACCGTAAGAACCCTGATAATAATGTCATTATGTAAGTGACATATTCAACCTATTCACTGTATACACGATAACGTGAAACTAGTATGTAATTATCAACAGCTACCTATTTATTACAGTCTTGACAACTCACACCTACTCATAACTGATAGCACTAACCTATACAATAAATCCGTGAGAACGGTAAATTGTATGAGCCGGCAAGGTATACAATGAGCAAAGACTAGAGACCGGAAAAATTCGGGGATTCACTGACCTGTGAACTCGAGCAGACAACAGTTGTTCGTTGGCTGCTCGCTGACACAGTGAAATAGGTCTGCATTCAGCTGCATTGTTATTATTGGCTCAGAGACTTCAAGGTGACGTCAAATAAGTCAATGGTCAATTGCGAAAGTAACACGAACTTGCAGATGCTGGAGTTATAGCTTGTGCCTGGATGAAAACGCGAGACGTTATGTACCAATTGGTTTCAAGGCCTCACGTGCACATTTGCAGCTCTGCTACTGTGTCAGTGATTGGTTGTTTTGATTCTCGCTGCTCTTGGGTTCTACTGGCAAATCACGATGGACAGAGATGATGTTGGAATTTATTGGTTTGTGGACATACACCATTGCTCATGTTTTGTTGATCAAACATGTATTTTCTGTGTCTATCATTTATATTTTGTCACTTTGTTTTTGAATACATGTTTGATCAACAAAACAAGAGCAATTGCGTATGTCCACAAACCAATAAATTCCAATTGTAAACTCCCATTGCAACAAACATTTAACAATCTCAGAGATGATGTTATATCGCGAAAATGTTTTGTGCCAACATACCCTTGAAAACGCTGAAGTTTCTTGCAACATATATGACTTGCAGATGTACGTCTGACACAACATAGGTGTTTGCAGACCAATAACACGGATCAGACATTATAATAGCGGGATTATTAGCGGCTTTGTCAAATAGGGCAACAGCTCTAAGTACGAGCTAAAGCCAGTAATGTTCTGGTAAGCTGAACGTGCGTTGAATCCCAGCAAACAGTCAAGTTTTCCCGCGATAAACCATTACCTCTAACGCCGGCTGATGTCACGATAACCATATTCTGACTGATGCAGTCAAATGGGAGACGAGTCTGAACAAAGACACGCTGCCAATAACCATGAAGCACAGCTGCTGATGTGCACGTAAGGTATTGAAACGAAGTGGTGCAGAAATCTTCCCGCGAGAAACTCGTGTCGTGGCTCTGAGAGCAGAGAGAAGGAGAGCGGTAGAAAAGGGCAGAATGAACGCAGGGCAAGGAAGGACGTACTTGTAGATCCACTTGGGCTGCAGCAAGGTGTGTTATATAGGCGACACTACATCCCTGAGAGCAGTCGCCATCAATCACCTCGAGCCGGCGACAGCGGCGCGACACACCACACACAAACACTCGTTAGTCTTCGGCCTCTGGAGTGGGTGGAGAGCTGCCTTACACCTCCCCCCTCCCCTTCAGTAACCACAACCGCCTTGTTTTCCCGCGCATAAACACCCTGGCGTGTGCCTGTTATGTAGTCACAGCATCAGCTCATGTTCTACCTGCCTGGGTATAACTAGTTCAGTTCACTCACTGCCCTTTGTGTTCATTTGTTTGCAACTGCCTGCAGTCGCGACTTGCTTCCCGTGGTTTTTCAATTAAATGCGATAGTACATTTAGTATGAATTCTCAACTAAATGTTTCAAGTAAATAACTTAATTAATTAATAAGTAGGAAATAAGCAAGTACAAAAAAAGTTTTCTATTAAAAACTTATCAGCCATCAAATTTAATATAAATACTGATAACAATATTAAAAATAATAAAATTATGTTTTATACTGAAACATTTTTCTAAAATACACAATTCTTTTTTTTTTTTTTTGAAATTATAAATTATACAAAACAATGTTTAAGAGTCATTAATGAATTATTCAAAACAATTTAAAAAAAACGCTGATTTGCTGGTGCCTCGTGCAACCCCCTCCCAATTTTGCCCCCCGCCCCCTTTTTATATACAAATTCTTTTTATCAGCAACATTCGCGGGCTCACGCAAAACTTCTAGGAAGGCATATATTACAGGCAAATAGGGCTGTGTAAAGACGGCATTATCGTGGTAGGTCCGGCCATCCTTAAGTTACTCCACGTCATGGTTCCTTCTTTCTTACATCTCCGGTCTCAAAGTTATTTACATATATAACTGACTTTTTATCATTCCTACTGAAGTCACTCTGTCACACACGTCTTTGAAATACCGTGGTTATGAAAATGTTTGTGAATGGCGAGGGGATAGCTAGCTAGGAATTGTAAATAATATAGTTGTACCATCAGCTATTCACTGTATCTGCCTACTTCAAGACTGAATGTTATATCATGTTTGTGGAACAATACATGCTAGCCCAGCTTTATATTGTGTGTTTTATACACTTTATAATTTTGGCTATCTTTCACTGTGAACTTGTAATTATTAATACATACAAACGGAATATATACAATAGCTGGATAAATTTAAAAAATATCCCCTTTAAAACAGCCGACAAAGTAGCCTACGCACATTTGGTTCCATCATTGCAGAAGTATTTTTAAGGGGAGAGGGTCGTTAGATGCTAAATTATATTTATAGATTTTCTGCAATAACTTCTGTTTAAAAATATTTGTTGCAAACGTGGTGTGTTGAGCCACAGAAGATATTTGAATTGAATTTTGGATACCATAATAGTGTTATATGTTCATCGTATATCGGACCCGTATTCATTCTTGAAAGTTAACCGACAATTCTTTAGCAATGATTCTGCACGACAAATTAACGAAAAATTACATTATTACTTAGACCTATGTCAAGCAGTTTATCAAGAGCATATCCAATGTTTTGTCGAAGAGAAAATTTTGATAATACAACTTGAATAAATGTTATGAAAAATACAAGTAATTATCTAACACTCGCCTTACGGGGAGCAGAGCAAACGGCAGGATTTCTGGGACCCTATACAAGTAAGTCTTACCATACCAAATTCATTTTTTATACTTTTTCGTTTTACCAGTTACAAAAGATATAGCATATTCACAAATCAACCGCCTGAATGGAATAAACATTGACATTAGTAATACTTTTTTTCTTATAACATATCAGACAGCGCTGGGCCCATATGCAATTGTCACCCCCCTTTTTCGCGGTGGTCCTGATTTCGAGTGAACCCAACGCGATGCTACAAACTAATGACACTCAAGTGATACGGGTGAACCTCGCCGCTTATTGGCTTCTGCATGTTACTTGCGTTCAAAGGCTAGAGTGAGACAAAATACGCACACTCATGCAGTCACTTCAAGGGAGCGCTTGACCGAAAATGTTTTATTGTTGTAATAATTCATATATTTGTACGAGATATGGTTTGCTTACTGACATACATTGTGACAATTTTTACTGTAATAAATATTTTTTAGCTGTCGTTGTATCTTTTGTAACGGCACGTCAAAGTCCAAATTTGCATAAAATGGTTTTATGCTTTAAAGGAAAACCAACTAACTTGTCGAACTGAAATGATTCACATTGAATAATAGCGATGTTATAGGCTACACAATCTGCCCTAAATAAAAACGAAAAATAAAATAGCCCGTATTCTTAAAAAATCCTTAAAGTTTCAATATTTTAATTTCTAATTTCAGCAACTTTCTTAAATGCAAAAATATTTTATTTTTGGTTCGTGTGTTGGACACCTTGTTGCCTACGGCGTTAGCCAGTATGAATTATTTCTGTTCGGTAAATCAGTTGGATTTCCCTTAAAGCGTAAAACCAATTAATTTAATTTGAACTTTGACACGCCATTATTAGAGCCCGGAAAAATTCGCGTATTCACTGAGGTGTAGGCTAGCCTCCAAGAATATATGTGTAATCGTGCAGACAGCAGGCGTTTATTAGCTGCTCGCTGACAATGTGAAATGGGCCTGTATTCAGAGACAGTTTTACTATTGGCTCAGCTACTTCCAGGAAGTGTCTAGTAAGTCAACGGCCAATTGTGATCGTGATACAGACCTGTAGTTGCTGGAAATTTAGCTTGCGCCTAAAATTAAACGCGAATTTTTAAGGGCTCTAGTCATTATAAAAAAAAACTACGAAACATAAAACAATTTTCATTACAGAAAAAAAAAATAGTCACAATGCATGTGTACAAAACAAATCATGTCTCGTACAAATATAAAAATTATTAAAACAATAAAAAACATTTCGGTCAAGCGCCCCTTTAATGTAGCGAGAATTTGAATGAGAAACTGAAATACTAAATTAGACTAGACAGTTGCCAGGTAGTCGGCCTGCCAAAGTTACGCGCACTAAGACGTGATGCAGGTCGAGCAAGGCAGCGGCGCCTGCTAACATCTGGCTTAGACGGATCAGACGTCACAGGTCTGGGCTATAGTGACACGAGTATATTTGGCTGTCTCGACACACCGAGGGCAATGTGTGGCCAGTCATCTCCTTGGCACTGTCTCCCTGTACCCTCCGGGCCAGGGAGAGCAATGACACGCCGCCATCACCACTGTATACGTCGTTCCGGGTAAATTGAGCACTCATTTCACCTTTGAACAATGTCACTAGTCCTTACTGCATACAATTCGACATTAAGGTTTGCTCTTTAGTTCTGCAGAAGTTTCGAAAAAATATATATATTTTACGCAAATTAATACATATATGAAAAATTCATTCTGGCAGTTTTAACACGTATATATCATCGTTTGTATCTGAATTTTTCTGTTGCAGTACATCAAACGGATTTTTTTTTATTTTTGCCCCTGAAATATCACATATTTTGTTGTCAAAATAAACTAAAATGAAGGAAAGCAATTTTTGCTAGCAAAACGGTACATTATAAAAAAAAAAAAAACGCTCTGGTAAAATTCTCTACCGAATAACTATAAATTCTCAAATTTTTTTCAAAGCACATGGTTAAAAAATATTCTAGCTATTTGCAATTATTTGAAAAAAATGAATGATCATGACCGTAAAAGTTAGTAGACGGTATGTAGCTTTCTCTATACGTTTGGGGAAGGCTATAAGTGGAACATAACACGTCAGTCAAACACGTCGTCGCCTCTAGACGCGAAGGACTAATCTAGCGCACAGTGTTTACGTAGTAACAATTTTCCAGTGGGACTTCACGCGATGACCCTGTTGTGTTATTTGTGGAAAGTTTGTGTTAAAGTCCAATGTAGGTTTCTATGGCTTAGTTTTACTACTACGATCGATATTTTCTCTGCTACAGCAACGCGTAAAAGCCATTTTAAGCACTTTTCAGATGGTTGGGAAACATGCTTTTAAGAAGCGGACGGCATTTTTTGCCCCTGAAATATCACATATTTTGTGGTCAAAATAAGTCAAAATTAAGCAAAATTATTTTTTGCTAGAAAAGGGTAAGTTACATTATTTTAAAAAACGCTATGGCAAATGTGTTGCGTATGACTGTAAACAGTATCAATTTTTTTAAAGCACTGGTTAAAAAAATATTCGCGTTATTTGCAAATGTTTGACATTGCATGGCCGTAAAGCCCAAAATAACTGTCACGTCTGTAGAACCTACATGTGGTGAGAATACAAAATAAACGGGCCTATAGAAGCCGTCCGTGAAATACGAACTGCAACTAATTGTCGATAAATCATTGCCCTTCTGTTAACTAATTAACTAACAGGGCAACGTAGGCAGTCCAGCTGATGCATTGGAAGACAATGAATTCCTTTCTTCAACCGTCCATGTAGTACCGACACCGCAAAAGAGACTGTCCCGAGAAAACAATGAGCAGCTTTCAGTTAACACCAAACATCACTGAACAATGGCCGGCTGGCCAAGTATCCAGCTAACACTGAAGAGTACACTCCAATATATTTAAACCTCGTGTTGATTTATTTCCTTCCCCTTTAAAGTGGAAACGTCGTAAAAAAAACTATTTAATTAAATGTTCGAACATTTTCGTTTAAAAGCTGCGCCTACCAAATATCCAGCGACTGAGTTTAGGCTAAATTAGAACCTATGAGAAAAATACTAAAGACAACGTGGTATATAATTCAGCGGTAAAGGCAACAGTTCACAAGTATAGGTTTCTCGAAGCCAATTTGCAAAAATCAAATAACAGCAATCCCGGAAAATAGTTTTTGCCAACTATCTGAGCAAACATTTTTCTCACGTAACGTATATCTGAAGAACAATACCTGACGCCGAAATCTCGTACATTTAATTGCGGCGCAAAATAACACGAATCATTTCGGGTAAATGTTTGCTAATAAAGTTCGCAAATATAATCATTATAGTGCCGGATATTTCGCGGGTTCAACGACCAGCAGGCTGGACTGCACAGTCCTGTATACACTGTGTCCTCAGCTACTTGTATATTGTCTGCTGCTCCAGTGAGTGAGCATTTGAACATTTGACGATGTAGCGCGGGAGTCTATGAGTGTTTTATACATGTCCGCCATTGGTTCGCAGTCCTCAAGGTCACGTTTAATAAACAATGACCCGATAGAAAAAGTTTCCAATATATACATGACTTAGAAATCCAACCTATCGTCAGTTGAACCCGCGAAATTTCCGAGACTAATAATTATCAAGGATTGTTGTTTTGTAGTTTTTTTTTTACATTGACTTGCAATAAATTGTTGATCTCAATTGTAGAGTGCTCGTTTATCTACCAAGCCCTCCTAACGGACTAATTCAAAAGAAAAAAAGACATAACAGACTAATTCAAAAGCAAAACAAAAACTTAACGGAATAGTTCAAAATAAAAACATTTTATAGTTGATTTATAGAGCAATATTGTGATACAATAACTGAGCTAATTATTTACGGCTAGTATTTCAAACATAAAAAATTAATAACGAAAAAAAAAATATTCATCGAAAATTCCTTTCTTTCGAAGTGCACTTAAGTACATATTGCGTGGAATACTTTGTACTGGATAGAGTAAATATTAAATCGATCCATTGATGAGTAATTGTATGTTATATTTGAACTCCGCGGCTCAACAATATTTGGCATTAAGGGGGATGGAGCGCCAAAACAGTGAATTTCCACAACTTTCGTATTTTTTTACTTATTATCGCTAGAGATGATGGTATATCGCGAAAATGTTTTGTGCCAAGATAGCTTTGAAAACACTGACACAACGTAGCTATCTGCAGACCAATACCAGGCATCCAATATTACAATATCAGGATTCTTATTGGCTCAGTCAAATAGGGCAACAGCTCCACGTACAAGCTAAAGCCAGTAATCTTCTGGTAAGCTGGGCGTGTATTGAAATCCATCAAACAGTCAACTTTTCCCGCAATAAACCATCATCTCTAATTATCGCAAATCAAGGCTAAACAATCCGTAGATAATACTTTTGTACATGTTAATTCATTTTTACACAGTCACAAACCTTCTTATTTTTGGAGCACTGACGGAAGATATGGGAAAAATGTTTATTTTCCTGCTGCCAATGCTCCAAAAATAAAAAAAGCACGTGACTATGTAATAATGTAAGAAGATATACAAAAGTGTCATCAACGGATTGTCGAGCCTCGATTTGCGATAGTGAGGAAAAAAATCCTGACGAAAATTTTGAAAATTCACTGCTTTGGTGCTTCATCCCGTGTAACTAGAGACCGTAAAAATTCGCGGGATCGCTGACCGTTATGTTAGCCTACTAGATTATCTGTGTACTGAAGCAGATGACAAATGTACATTGGCTGTTCATGTATACAGTAAATGGGTACAGCCCACGATTTTTCGCCAAAAGAATTCTGCAACAGTTTGTTTCAATGTCTTATGTGCACATATGAAGCTTTAATTCATGGTTATTGTCAACGTGTCTATGTGAAGTGCCGTATATTATTTGACCGAGCCAATGACAATAACGTTCCTGCGACACCACACGTCTGTGATTTGCCGATAGAACCCCAAGACTCGTGGGAGTTAAAATATCCAATCGCTGACCACGAAGCAGAACTGTAGGTGTGCAGGCAAGGCACGAAAACAAAGTGGGGCAAAATTCTTTTCGCGAAAAACAAGGGTCCCTAATTATTGCCCAGACGTGGCTCATTTGACTGTGCCAACAGGAACAAAGTTACTGCGACACCACACGTCTGTGATTACCGGATAGAACCCTAGGCGCTGAGAGTTAAAAACAGCCAATCACTGACCATGAAGCAGGGCAGCATATGTGCACATAAGTCGAGAAAGGAATTATGCGCGGGTTCGCTGACATGTAGGTTGGCCTGCAAGAATATATGTGAGCTGAAGCAGACAGCAGCTGCTCATTAGCTGCTTGCGGTTAAAAGGATACAGGTCTGTATAAGTTATATTTTCATTATTGGCTCAGAGACTTCCAGGAAGTGTCAAATAAGTCAAAGGCCAATTTGATGGAGTTATGCTGAACGGAACCGATCTACAAAGTTATTAATTTGGAAATAATCATACCAAGTAGAAGAAGAAGGTACCAAGTATATCCTTAAAAAAATAACAAGTATTAAATCGATACAAATTCTCAGGCTAAAGAATTATGTGGGTTTTCTATACAAACGTTGGCACAATGGGCACACGTGGCATAGTTTCTTTTTTTTAAAAAAAAAAAAAGCATTTCCCTATGCATTACAGCACATTTGAAGTACGTACGTGGTACGCAGCAACATGCTGTTGGTCCAGGATTCAAGCTGCTGATTTACATAAGCTGTTGGTCTAGAGTAACTTATTAGAGAACCGGTATAATAGAAAAACTTTTAAGTGAAGACAAATTCAAACACAATTGCCTGAACATTATATCCCGAAAATTAGTAAATAAAATGTATGTAATGAAACATTGATGCTATGCACTGAACGACAACAAAACATTTTAAATTCGAAGTGAGTCATTGTTTATTAGTGAAAAAAATTTCTATAAATGCTTAAAGTAGTATTAGGTAAAGAAAATTCTATTTTCCTTACTTTCAAATATTACATTTTTCATTGGGTTAGGTTATGTTAGGGAAAGTTAGTTTAGGTTAAGTTATTTTAGCCTTAATTATTCCATCTTCGTTAGGTAACCTAACCTTACACACACAATCCAACCTAACAAAAAATTAAAAACTTAAAGGTAAAATAACCTAGCCTAGCCAACATACCTAACCTTAATCTAACCAAAAACGGAACATTTCAAAGACAGTAAACTACAATTTTCTTTACGTACAACAACTTCAAACTTCTTCAGAAAAATTTTTCATCAACAAACTAAGTCTTCAAAATCAATAGTTTGGTCAGTATACTATGAATAGCTAGCTATTCTTAATTTTGTATTTGACTAGATATTTTAGTTATCTTTTTTCCCACAGTGTTTTGAATAGCTTCAACCTCTTCGGGACTAGCTGTGGTTTCATTGCAAACATTCTCACGGCACTCTTCACTATAAGGACATCATTTAAATATCCTTTCAGACATAAATCCTTCCGTGCATCAACCAACAGATGTACTCTGCACTGACACCAACCTGTTATTTCGTCCACACAAGTTAAAGAAAGAAAACCTGTATATTTATAAGTGCATGCACAGCATTCATAAAAATAACTCCTAGCAAAAACGTGGAAAAAGTGACCACTTAATGTAAAAAGTGACTTTTAGTGACACTGGCCATAAAAAGTGACTTTTAGTGGGAAACGTGACCGACTTTGAGGCCTGATTAACTCCATCCAATTTTGAAAATGTCACAAACCCTTAGTTGTTGGCATTCTAGCTTGTGCCGAAATAAAAACGCAATTTTTTTCAGAACTTTACTTATTTAGAGGCAAGATTATTTCGATTATTGATTCTAGGTTAGGTTGAACGCCAATAATGTATACTTCACTACTCCTTCTGTGATTAGACGACACCTGTTTTAACACATCTTTGACGACTGCAAGCCAGTGATAAGTAAGGAAACAAGTCGTGGTGGTAACACGTGTTACGGTTAGAAGACAATGGATGGCCAGTGTGTATATAGGTATGAGAAGTCTAGGCTGCTGCCAGATTAATACACGAAATACTAGTGCCTCTACACATAAGGTATGCAAACTGATGCAGAATTCTCTTCGCGAAAAATCGTGGGCTCTATAAATGGGCATTTGATTAAGTTGCTTCTTTACTATTGGCTAAGTATCTCCCAGGAGGTGTCGAAAATGACCAACGGACCAACTGTGAAAGTGACACTATCTTACACTTGTTTGAATTCCAGCCTGTACACAAAACAAAACGTTAATTTTTCAGGTCCCAACGTGTAAGTGAAGTAGGTATGTCAGCGCTTAATATTAAGGTATAAATTCAGTACTGGTGATGGGTGGCATATATTAAGAGTGTGTGGTGGACGCATGAACACTGAAAAGTCGACTGAAATCTGCACGGTTTTGAAAGCCAATATGGGAAAAATACTACAAAACTACAAACCTAGATAATATGTGCCAACTTTATGAGCAACCATTTACCCAGAACGATGCATTTGTTAAGCGTGACTTCTTGCACCGCAATTAAATGTACGACTTTACAGCTTCAAAGTGTGTTTTTCAGAAATTCGTAAATAGAGAAAATTTTTGCTCAAAATTTTGGCAAAAAATCATTACCTAGGATTGCTTCTTTTTCTCTCAAAAATAGAGTAGTTATCGCATCGTGTGAGTCACAGAACACGATTACACAACTAAACATAGATATTTCGAGCCACTGATTTTTTGGTGAATAGGATTTTGTGCGAAACTGATACAATGCCTTACGCCCACATCCTTAACTTAAGGCGGCCGCCTAACCCGCGCTTCAAATGCGTTGCAGTGTGTTCGTAAACAGGCTTTTTCTACAAAACTATTCCACGTGTGTCCATTGTGACAACGTACGAAAAGAAAACAAACTTCAGACAAGGTCGAAACCTCAATTTTAAGACGTCACGCTCATTAAAAACACTGTTTCTAAGCCCTCCAACATGGCTAAAAATGGCCTTTTCAGACTTCCGTACTTCAAAATGTACTAACAGGATATACCTGAAATTAAGATTGCGACCTGAACTGAAATACTTAGTTGCAGACTTTCCACCAATAAAATTATATGGTCACTGCTTAATGTCCCATAGTAAAAACGGTTCGGGGGGAAGCTTGCACGCTAGTTCAGCGCTTGGCTCGTTGAGGTAACTCGGCATTTGATGCGCGCTTCAAGGTCGACCTTACTGCTCCGTCGCTTTTGAGCCTCTCACGCGCGGGTAGACGGCGCTCTTAAGTTGATGGTCAGTGATTCGATGTTTTGTGTTTCCGTGTCTTGGGAGTTGCTACCCACAAATACAGTCAAATGAGAGACGTTTCTGCAGAAAGAGAAACTGCCAATAAACATGAAGCAGAGCTGCAGATGTGCACGTAACTGAAACTAGGTGTTGAAAAATTATTTTAATCGAAAATCAGTAGCTCTATAGATATTGTACAAAGTGAAGATTTGGCAACGTTTCGAGACAGCTGGCGCAACGGTGACATATTGTACTCGCATTCGGGATGATCCGGTTCGATCACCGGCTCCGGACATTTCGGTTTCCCATGTTTTCCCAAAATCTGGGTTGGTTCCTTAACAAGGGCCATGGCCAACTCCTCTCACAGCTCCTGTCATTGTACTAAGTCGTGACACCGTCTCTAATGTCCTCGCTGTCGAGATGTAAGCCGAGCCCACTTACCTTACCTTCAGCCTCAGAAACATAGGTCAAATAGCGACAGTAATGCGGACGATAGTTATGTATAGTCTGAAGAGTATATGTTTACCTGATTTTGACAATTTTGGTGTTTATTGGTTTGTGGAAATACGCCATTGCTCATGTTCTGCTGATCAAACTTGTGTCGAATGGCAAACTACAAAAAAAGAACAAAAAACTATATAAAACACACAAAAAATCTTAGAGGAATTCTGTTAGTTTATTTTTATTTTTTTACTTGTTTTATTAATAGGGCCACGATTTTGTCGCGAAAAGATTTTTGCCCCACTTTGTTTCAGTGACTCTCGTGCACATCGGCAGTTCTGTTTCAAGGTTATTAGCAGCGTGTATTTGTTCAGACACGTTTCTCATTTGACTGCACCAATCAGAATAAGATTATTGTGAGTCTGTACGTCTATAATTTGCCAAGGCCAGTGAGGGTAAAATCATCCAACCACAGACGATGTAGCAGAGCTGCAGGTGTGCACATGACGCATCGAAACCAAATGTTGCAAAAATCTTTTCGCCATAAAATCGTG
>PNEQ01038002.1:0-22584 GCA_003012365.1 Medauroidea extradentata
GTCTGTGATTGGATGATTTTACTCTCACGTGCCTTGGCGAATTACAGACCTACGGAGTTACAATAATATTATTCTGATTGGTGCAGTCAAATGAGAGATGTGTCTGAACAAACACACGCTGCCAATAACCTTGAAACAGAACTGCTGATGTGCACGTGAGTCACTGAAACAAAGTGGGGCAAAAATCTTTTCGCGACAAAATCGTGGCCCTAGTTATTAGTTACGAATAAGTAAAGTAATCATTTGTATGGGCGTTGTAATTCTGGAGTTAATACCAGGACAAGCTATAATGCACGATATTTGAAGAGAAACATTTGCGAGTGGATCATAGTAAGATACGTATTGAAGCGATGTTGAACCAAAAGCAAACCTACAGGAAACGAGGCACGAATGTCTTGTTATCTGGTTTGCGGCTTCCAGTGACGCAGCAGCGAATGGCCAGCAAGTTAAAGCTGGAGAGTCTACATTTATATAGTATCATACTGATACATTTATAACAGATTTTGTGAAATATCCCTACATTATTCATAATGCTTTACGTCAATTTTTCTTTATATTATGTAAATATTCGTCAAAATAAGACGTAACATATCAGATATATTTCATTTTGTGAGTTGTGTGCTTTTTCCTCCGACGACGTGTATTCGCTCAACACGAAGCCACGCTCGCGCAGCACCAGCGACTGACGCATGCGCATGGAGTGCCAGCCGAATATATCCGAAGAGGACTTACACAAATTTTCACTTACAAGAGAGCGTTCATTTTATGTAGCCAGGTCTGTACATATCATGGGGATTCAAAACTCCGATATATTTAATTAAGTCTTGGATAGTAGTTCGCATAATGTATTATGTCTGTCTAACAATATCCATGTATATTTTCGAAGGGCTTTCGTTAAGTTCCGAAATTATCAGGATACACTAGGCTATACAAAAAAAACTTATGTATTTCCAAATAATTTAGTCCAAACTTTACTTTGTAATATGAAACATAACTATATGTTATTATTTAAAGATTAATTTCACACCTTCCATAAAAAATATCAGATTTAGTCGGTGAACGCGTACTACTTTTATACTTCGTTAAAATAATGTGATCACATGTTGCATCAGTTTGAATGTATCCCAGTAACACATAACCAATCGTATAAAATAAATGGCACGGAAATGTTGCTAGGCAGGTTTCTCACTGAGTACAGATGGATTTATGATTAAACAGCGCCACTGATTAATTTAAAGGGTTTGCCGAGAGTGGTGAGGACTGGCATGGATACGCCCACTAAGAGCAGGCATCACACGTAATATTCCAGATTGTTCCACAAGATAAAGAGGGCCAGAGAAACACCAAAGCAATTTTCTAGTTCGTTTGTGCCGTATCATTTTTATTTTATCCCTTCTACCAACAAGGTACTACCTTTTGTTCCTTAATCTCACACTGCGTTAATTTCGTTTGAAAGGGTTTTGTGTTATACGTTTCCTTTTACGCAATTTTCCTGGTTTAAATACCGGGTAACACATCAATTTACCATTTACTTGAACAGTATACTTTTATTTTTTGTTTATTATTTGATATAAGGCACAGCTAATTTTAAACAGCATTGTAATCCCTAATATATTTGATTACATTAATTCATGACATTCAGTAAGTGTCCCTTCGCAATTAATCTCAATTTTTTTAAATTTCCAGACTAGCGGAGTCTTAAAAAGTGAAAGATTGTATACATTTTGTATTTTTAAGGTCGGCATATTTGATTTACACCAGTGCTGTTGATGTAATTATATGATCATATTTGCAATTCAGTAAAATAATAACTTCTAGCATCTGCGTTATAAAAACAGTAGATTTTAAAACAAAAGAGAAGTATTTAAAGATGAAGAAAGGAAAATATACTAATATACTTAAATGAACTCTACGTCATGATTTATGTATCAAATTCATCAGAAAACTTACGTCTGGAAAAAGTTGTGTCGATGTTAGCATCTATTTTTCCCGTTGAACGTAATTTTCAGTTTACAGAGTAAACATTTGATTACAAATCTGAGAACTTTGAATGTAGTTAAATATTTGTGACTTTTCTGATATGCTTTATATGATGGCAAATACGCAGTGAATCAGCACTGAAGAAAAATTAAATCACCATAATAATCACAAATTTGTACAATAGAACAATTATCTTGCCAAAGCATACTTGCCTATACTACGATATTTCTTCACAAATTACCATTACTGTGCATTTCTGGCTAAACGTTTAAAAAATATATATTGGCTGCTGTAGGACCCACAAGGTCATCACAAACCTTTTCTCACAAAAAATAAAAAGAGAACATTTTCAAACAACGGAACTGTTCCTCCCACTCCAACAAGGACCTCGTCGTATTAAACTCATCACACCACGATCAAACCGAAACCACAAACTTTTGCCGTCGCATTAACGAACACAACATGTTTATTTCAATGCCTTCATCTACCCTCGGAGTTTAATAATGGTAGAAATAACCTGAGCGCACAACTGTACTTGAGACATCTGAGAAGTATTACTAACTTTCAGTCGTCTTCCATTTGCATATTACGTGACGTGGATGTCCTGGAACGGACATGATAGTTTTAATCCACTGAACACTTAAACAAGAAACTTATTCGTTAATTATATTCATTTGTAATTTTTCTGTTATAATGATATATAATCAACAGTTCCACTTGATTGGCCTACCCATTTTTTTAAAAGTAGGGATTGAATTTGCGTTTCGTAAACGGTGAAGTCATTGAAGACGGAATCAATAGTTTTTGAGGAACATAAGAATGGTCTGCACTAAATAAACATACTCTAATTCACGTAAAGTGATATCGGAATACTGTGACAACCGAAATCGAGGTTGTTCGGCTTTAGGGGCAAACCTGGGTTATTTTAAAGGAATAATTATGTTTTGTTCGGTGCAAGCTACTGAAGGTGACTATCGTAGTTATCAAATACCTGCAATTGCGTGCTAATGCTCGACAGTATGTTGCTAGTGAAACACAAAGTTTCCTCTCCAAAACCACATTCTTAAGCCCAACACAAATTTTCAGTGGCAAATATATAAATTTTTTTGTTTCACTTTATTTTCAACCACTGTAAAGAGACATTTGTCAAAAATTCAGTTTTTGTCATAAAGTATATAGTAACAACAACAAAAAATGCGGTGCCATTAAAATAAATCAGCAGTAATCTTCTCGGGAAAGTGATTTACGAAACACTTTGCCTTATTAATAATGAAATTGCATTGATGTCGGCGAAAACGTTTTAGACAGTAAATTTAGTTTTTATTTGTTGTCAAATAAGACTTAACTTCAAGATGTGAAAAGCTTCAATCAGTGTTTTTCCGTTGCTATAAAGAAAAAGTTTATATTGTGCAACTGCTAAGTAATAGTGGGAGAAATGTGTGTTCACATATTGACATAATATGAAGGTAATACACAGAAGCGAAACCTTTATGTCAGTGTCTTTGACGTAAATGTACTCCAATCGTCGTAACACTGTCTGTCTGGAAAATTACTGTGTTTTGTTTTGTCTCTTCATTGTGTCGTTTGTCTTTTCTGTATATGTCTGATATCTGTTGCATTTTGTCTGGTCTCTTTGTTGTGTCTTTTTGTTATTTTTCTGTTCGTGACTGATATCTACTGTGTTTTTTGTTTCGTCTCATCGTTGTGTCGCATGTTACTTGGTTTTTTATTTTATTTGTTATTATTTTCATTTGTTATCTGTTTGTTCCTTGTTTTTTATTTGACCCGTTTCCATTTTGGATTTTCATGTTGTGTATGTATCTTGCTGACTAAAGCATACTCTGCTTATTTTATGGTTTTGCTTTTATTTGTTTAGTTTTCTTTGACAGTCATTCAATTTGCTATGGAGTACGTCCAAGAAACTGAATCCAGCCATGCACTCCCATTGCACAGTTCTTTCAAATATCGTACTCCAATCAGTTGCTGGCTTTAGAAAGCTGTAGACACGGCCATTGTGTCTGCTTGGCTATTGCATTCTGAGGACTATTTCATGCAAAATCAGCATTTTTATTATATGACAGGTCAGACTTCATTGGATTCTAATATGTGGGTCAATGAACCACGAAATTTTCCTGTCCATGGCAATGGCGCATATCCACAATATTTTGCTTTACCATTCACTTTCATTGATCAAAGTTCAAACGGTTTACAAACGTGCCTATATTACAAGTGTCAAATAAAATGGAGTAAAATAAAACACAGTTAATATTTTGGAACATAAATGATTTCTCAAATTTTTACGCCCCGTAAAACACTCATTCTGAATGCTACATGATTCCTATAAACAGATTTTTCGTGCCGTTACAGCACGAAACCTACCCATATTGATAAGAAATTATCTTAGAATACGTCACATTGTCTTACAATAAATAAAGTGATCACAACTTGATATGCAGTGGTAAAAACTGTTCCAAAGGTAGCATGCACTTCAGATCAATGTTAGGTGGCGTAGTGGTAAAGGGGCATATTATCCACGTGTCATTGATGTCATTAACGTTCACTTTTCCCGTGAACTACATGTAGGTGGCGCCCTTAAGGTCTCGCTCTTTGTTTTTGCAGTGGTTTCTACAAAATATTTTTTTAACGCAAATTAATACATATTTCAAAAATACATTCTGGCAGTTTTAACACTTTTGTACCTGAATTTTTTTGTTGTAATACACCAAACGGATTTTTAGATTTTCGCCCCTGAAATATCACATATTTTGCTGTCAAAATAAGCTAAAGTGGAGCCGAATAATTTTTGCTACCAAACTGTATATTATTTTAAAAATCGCTCTGGCAAAATTGTGTATTGTGGGACTGTACACAGTCTCAAATTTTTCAAAGCATTTGGTTAAAAAATATTCGAGTTATTTGCAATTGTTTAAAATAAATTAAAGATCACGGCCTGCGCTTAAGAAAACCCATGTGGTTTGACCGCCTGCGCCGTCTACTCCAAAAGGATTTTTTAAATTGTTTTGTTCCTGTAATGTCATTGAACCAATTTTGCTCAATTTGTATTGAATAAGCTCAGTGGCGAGTTTTACTCTTGTAATATCCTTACGAAAAAATTTTCACAGCCATAATTTCGTTTGTCTGAATACGAGAAGATCTCACGACGACGTCAGTATTACTCTGCAGTTAGGATCTAGTAGTTCTTGAATACGTTATCCCGAATTGAACATACGTATGAAAGCAGGCATAACTGCGTTCGTCTACTAGGATTTAGAAAATGTTCTGTAATGTTTAGAGCAATGAAAATATCAGTCTACGATAATGCACAAGTTCACAAATTTATTACATCAAATGAGTTCACATGTGTTATATTTCTTTAGCTTGGGTTTACTGTCTTGCATTGTATATTATTTATATTTGTGTACTTTCTGCCTTTGACTTTCGTAGGTCAACCGATGCAAATGAAGTGTTCCTGTTAAGGTAACGCGTTACTTTTTACGCTTTTATAGTGAATAGTATTACTTAAATCCTCTATGGGAGCAGATATTATAAACCTATCGCACAGATATGTTGAAAAATGGTTTTTGCAATAAAGCCTAACTTCTCAAAGCGGAAAGAAAATGTAATTGTATCAAGCTAGGCGTACTTAAAAAATTGTATTATGGTAAATAGCCTAAATTTAAAAACGTAGTTTTATTAAAGTTAATTTAAATACTAAAAATAATTATCAACACATGCGCTTAACTATTTTACTATATCTGAGTCGTTTCATAATTGAATGAAATATGTTTACTTGCACAGGTAAACACGAACACGCAGCCGATAATAACCTAGTGTAATTCAATTGAACTGTGGCTGGCAATTATGAATCCTAACTTCGGCTTTTCATCGCATTGGTGTGGGCTGCAAATTAAACCTTCCTGGCCCTCTGAATGCCCCGTATTAAACCGTTCGAGAATCTATACCAGCGAGTACGTAGACCTTCGAAAATACGCGAGGATCAAGCCTTCTACGTTTATAACGGTTCGTGCTAGTATAACGCTGCCAGTGTTTACTTCCAGGGAATATTGCCATCGATGAAAGTAAGCGCCAGTAGCCTCGTAAAAATGTGATTATATTTTTCAAAGCTAACGCTTACAAGTGCGTTTGCTATCTAGGTCTCAGCACAGAGCGTCAATACTATTCAAAAACCTCTTCACGAGTCCACATGGGGCCGCGGTGGCCGAATGGTCAGACTATTTGTCTCCCACCAAGGCGATCCCGGCGGGGTCGGTCCTAGGATTTTCGCACGTGGGAATCGTGCAGGATGATGCCGTTGGCCGGTGGGTTTTCTCGCGGATCTCCCGTTTCTTTCGCCCTTTCATTGCAGTACTGCTCCATACTCACCTCATGTCACTCCTCATCAGCGCTAAAGTTCTCGATATTGAGCACTGACCAAAGTCTCACTTTCTCACGAGTCCACATGTCTTAACGAACAATTTTTAATGGTGTTGACTTATAGGCTCAGAAGTGGCGGAGCTAATTATCTTGAGACTGGAAAATACGAAAATTGCGTTTTGACGCTCCTATTTTATTCTTGATAATCTTGGTTTTGAGTATTTGAAAAGGTAAAGGTGGGTACAAGAAACCTCCATCTCAAATTGTTCGTCACAAAATGATGGGGGACACCGCTGAATCTCTCGTACAGGCGAGTTATCGGCGAGAAAACAGCACGTATGTGCAAGAGTTCGTGCTTAGAGACTAGGGTGAGGCGTAATGCGCGTACTGTTGTCGCCTTTAGTTCTTCCAAAACTTCTTGGACTCGAACGTGCACCCAGATGACCAGTTTAATAATCGTTACATTCCCTGAGTGAAGTGAAGAGAATTTAGTCAGCGCTCGACGTCTTAATAATTCTGTAGCGCTGGTGAGGAGTTATGTGAGTAAGGAGAAGCGCTGGAATAAAGGGGTGGGGGAACAGAAGACCCCCGAGAAAACCCTCTGACCAGCGGCATCGTCCGGCACGATTCTCGCATCCGAAAATCCGGAGACCGACCCCGCTAACCAAAATCTTTCACTCTCACCATTACAAAATAATAAACATATTGTATTTTTACTCATCAAAGAAAATGTGCGGTAAGTGGTCTTTATATCTTGTCGATGACGAGGTCATTAGAGACGGCGACACACAAATTGGTACAACGACAAAAGCTGGGAGAAGACTCGGCCATGGCCTTTGTTATAGAACCTTCCCAGCATTCGCCTGGAACGATTTAGGGAAACCATGGAAAACTGAAATCAGGATGGCCGGAGCCGATGATCGAACTAGGATCCTCCCGAATGTGTTACCGTTGAGTCAGAAAAATGTACCAAGTTTTAATTTATGCCCTGGAATGCCAAAATGATTTAAACATCCAATACAGCAGAAGTTATCGAGAAAATAACTGATAAACCCAAAGCAGTAGAGAACAAGACCACGTCAGCTGTAAAAAGAGAAAAAGTTTGCAAATTTAACTGTATATATGTTTGTATGTGGCCAAACAAGCGTATTAACATTTGAGACAACTAAATATTTGGTTGCCTGGCTTATTCAATTATCTCAAATACCGTAATGTTAAATAAAAATTATTTTTCCATATAGCAAGTTTTTAAACCTGACAAAAAAATTTAAAATGATTAACGCTATGAACAAACTATCACAATTAATACAAAAAACGTAAGGCGCATGCAATACATGGTAATTAATGTATATATGGATGGTTCACCTAAGTCACCAACAATTTTATTGCACTGCAAATAATATGAACTGTTGTGTAATTTTTCTCAACGAAACATGGGCAGCATTATATATATATATATATATATATATATATATATATATATATATATATAAGTAAGGAGTATAGAGGCTAGTTCTCGTACAAAAAAAAATCACACAGACAAAAAGCTAGTTAATAAAATCATATATAAATATACATTGCTCATTAATAACTAAAAACTCATTGTTACTAAAGAAATAAACAAACAAGCAGTCGATTTAATAAAATCCTGTTAAAATACGGCTTAATCCAGTTAAATATAAATATCGTTTGAATAACGAAGCCAATATATGACGCATTAACATATTTTTCAGGGAAATTCATACTTGTTTCTCCATATATGAACGAATATATGGTTGGCTGCAACATTTTGGTCTGTACGGAGTTACGGTACGTATAGGGTCTCTGTTACGCCATTGCGGCCAAGAGAGTTCGATCGGCCTGATGCTCAGCTGTTCGAACTAATTCCGGAAATAATTGGGGTGTGAACAATGCCGCCCATCGCCAAAGAGGAACAGCCACTAGTCGTGTTTTATAGCACGGCAATAAAGCATCCTCAACTTCCACGAGCTTGCCACTCCCTGCTGCTATAAACATCCCACGCCAGGTGGACATTTGTTGAATAATCTTTTCTATGGTTAGTTCTCCCAATACCAGATAACCTTTTTTTTTCTGGCATTAAACTGCTTTAACTTTTGGAGAGGACTTTTTCCCCGCTGTAGATTACTTTGTTTGATTTTCATACTCCTGTTTCATTTCAAACACTAAGAAGTCGTTTAAAGCAAGCAAAATGTAACGTACATTATAATAAAGAGTGTGTCGCCAAAATCAAATTTTTTAAGATAATTTTTCTACTCAATTTGAGATGTAAATAGTGCATATAACATACTGATATAACTTATTAGGTAACATCTGGCAAAATTTCTCACGTAAACGTTTCTTAGAATTTCGGTGAACTGTATGATAGTGTTATTTATGGTTTCTTAGGATGATTTAAGTGCAAATGTATGAGGTAATTTACGATTGAAAAGAGTTTATACTACTGCTCGACAAACCTAACTGTAGCCCCGGGCAGAGGAGGTAAGAGCGCTAGTGTTTCGAGGTTGCAGTGTGAAAGCAGTGGAGGGGAATGTCTTGTGGCCCTCCCTCCGCGTACACTACACTCATATTGTAAGCGACCATCTGTAGTAAGTCTAATAGGCCTGTGAAACCCATGAAATGAAAGGCAGGACAACTACTACACGCTGGTTGTCACTTCCAGCTGACGAGACTACGCACTGGACAAAGGAGAGTAGGAGGCCAGGAGGGTGTTGTATGTCAGAGAGGGAGACGGCTGTAGTTCACATATTTTTCGAGGACACACTTAGGTTAGTCGAGCAGTGGTTAGCGTGTTGGGTTTTTATCCGTTTAACGTGTAAAAATTATCACTTAATTTCTTGAATGTAACAGTCTGCTTTATTGTGTGCTTTTTGGAAAGCATGTTAATATATATTATTCTTTTTTTCCAAATTGTGATAATAGTATGACCTACAAGGCGTACGACGAAAATACTATTGCCAGGCGACCAGCTCGTTAATATACGTAATAGATGGCCATTGCTAGTTTTCATCGCTGGATTAGAAGACAAACATCCTTTGGAGGAAACCGTTACCTGATCGCTACACAGTCAAATAGACAGGTGAAGAAGTATCTCTGTATTGAATAAACTATCGGGCGGTAATGGACTGATGACTGAAATCTGCTTGTTTCTGTTTCTAGTTGGGCAACTAGATATGATGATTTATTGCAGGAATAGATTACTGATTCCTAGGCTTCGATATACTGTATTGATTTGTGACACATTTTCTTCCCTTACTGGCAGGTCCAACATTTGTGTGGGCCAATGATAATATGGTGGGATACGACTGAACGTCTTTGACGTGTCTGTGAGAACAGCTGCACCGTGGCACATACAACCACAGACTAGATGTTATTACAGACGTGAAACGACGTGGCTGCGCATTTGGTACGAGCGAACTTCGCCGCTTATTGGCTGTTGACACAAACCCCGTGTCTGGTTCCTGCATATTACGGGAAGTTTCCTGGCTGCCGGCTAGGATAGCCGCCTTACGCTGATTGATGGAAGGCGTTTCCGCCATCTTGCTGGCCAGGGAAGCCATTTGGTGGCATGTGTGACAGTTTGCCGTTCTATCAGATACTTCACTTCTGTATTGCTAGATGTTCTGTGATCTAATCTCAATAGACTAAGGACGCTACAGTGATCTGAAGAATACGCTGGCAGAAAAGATTCTCGCGAAATTCCACCATTTATAACCACGGAAACAGGGCCGCGTTTATCGAGGGTTCAGATCTCTCGCCTTCTGCCAAGTCGATCCGGGTTCGATTCGCATGTGGAAGTCATGCCGGACATTGTCGTTGGTCGGGATGTTTTTTTTTTTTTTTTTTTTTTTTTCGGTGAATTCCCGTTTCCCTTGCCACTCTCATTCCGTCGTTGCTCCACACTCGTCTCGCCTCACCTCATCAACTTCTCGGACCGGACGGACGACAGGCATGTCTCGCTAGTCAAGCAGACGGCCAAACGTTCACCCTGGCCTTCTATCATACACAATGTTACCCAGCCGGAATAAAAGACAATGTAACGCAGTCGTACTTTTCATCATAGAGATATGAAGGGACAGAATGCACGGCAGTATAATTATAATTGTATAGAGATGAAATATTTTTTTGGAAATAGTGAAAATGGGACTGTCGGTTGAAACTATACTCGTCTTCTCCAGGCCTTCTTTTAAAGCTCTTTTTTGTTGTTAGGGAATGCAATTTTCTCGTGTTAATTAACCTACATGTTATAATCCAACGTCTTGTGCATTCTCAAGCCGCTGTTTACTGGAAAACCAGTCTATGAATGAATAGACAGGGCTTGAGTGTACATCGAACATTGTATTCTAACATACAGGTAATTAATACTACAAAATTTTACTTTCCATACTTGTGTTACTTGAAACGTATTTTTCAGTCCACGATAAACTGGTTCACTCCCTGACAGAAATTATGTAAGTTTCGTGACTAATCGTATCGGCGTCTTCACGGATACTAGGAATAATTTAGACAGGACTTGAATCAACTGTGGGCGTAAGAGAAACTTGGGATGATTCCTTCGGAGTCGAGAGAGAGCTGAGTGGCTTCAACTAGTTCCTCATCGCGTTTCCTTCCTTCCTTTCCAATCTTGTACAGCCCTGAGATCTATTATTTAGTTCGGCCTGGAACTTGCCACGGAATTCACAATGCGGGCGGGCAACAATAGTTCAACCACAACGGCGAGAGGGTTGAACATTTATCAAAGAAAGTTAGGAGGTGAAAGGACTTGCCATACGTCTTTACTTTTCATCTTCTTCGGTACTTCTTACTCCTTCCTGAAGCAGAGGAAATCTTCAGTAGATTTAATTACGATAAATTATTGAATTCCCTTTGATATAAAATAAGTATAGCAGGTTTGGCATAGATCATACAGCGTGGTCGTCGTAAAGTGCGCGCGCGCTCACACACAGACACACATAAACACACATATACACACATACGTACGTACACACACATTTTAAGAGTAAATTATTTGACGTATTTGCTATATATCTTGACAACATCGCGACGTCTCAAGTTATACGGTTATGGCAACAAATCATAAATTCGTATCTATAGTCTACCGTAATGTCCACGGGAAAAAAAATTCCACTTTCTTGTAATTCTTTTAGGAAATAAACTGTTTACCTCAAAACGATAAAAAAAATATTACACAAAACTGATGCACGTAATTTTATACATCAGTAAATTACATACATTATTTTCAGTTTAAATTTGATATTGTTCTTTAGACAAGAAAAATCAGGTAAAGTACGTTGAGGCACTGTTACATCAGCATGGCACTTGTTTCTCAGCGTAGATAACCCAAATTAAGTATTTCATCTTATGTTAAAAATATAGCGTTCTTATTCAAACAACATGGATAATTTTGTTCTGTATTTAATACAATGTTTACTTAAAAACTGTTTTTAAAAGGCTCATGAAACAATAAATCGCACTTTAATGCAACATATTACGCGGCTACCCTTCCAAAACATCACAAATGTTTGACGTTTTATAGATATCTAAAATTCATTGTAACAAATCAGAAAAAAAGAGGTGGAGGTATCAGAGTGCTGTAAGGAAACTGACGCCCATGTTACATAATGTCGGAATGCATTTATTGACATAATAAATGTTTAAAATTGTTCACATCCATTTATCAACCTTATATTTTATAAACCAAGTAGTCGTTTTTACTTAAATTTCAAATTATTGTATTACTAATTTATTTTTCACTGTTAAAATATTCAAATATATGAAATGTTTTACACTTATGTATGTCCGGCTACTACTCGAAGCACTAAACGCACCCGACGATAGCCTTCTACTTTTTTGAACAGTAAACCAACGACATTCAATTTTTATCTGTTTTATAAAAATCTTTGATTTGTTGTAGACATGTAACTTATCATTATTTTTGTTGTGGATAGCACAGTGGTGTATGTATTCTATTACAGTAGAAGTATATTATTGACACATTTACTCATTTTCGCAGAATTGATGGCTTCCTTGCATCATTACACACACGTACTCTCTCATCACATACACCTATACGAATACAGTACATATATATTTTCTAAGAGGTCGACTATGTGTTATTTTAATATTCAACTAATATTCAAACGTGATTAAATATTTTCATATACATAAATATATATGCGTGTGTTTGTGTGTATTGTGGTAGGGTCTATTTTTGTGTGTATGTAATTAGATTCTCACATACAAAATGTTCTATCGTCGACACTATTACATTTTCTACATTAACATAAATTTTGACACGTTTCTCCGATTTATGGATGTTTACGAGGATGCTGATGCGCGTTCGTATTAAATGAAACATGACATTAAGTGTGACTTTTGGTAGGCACTCATATACACTGTAATTTCTAAGGAACAAAGAAGTTTAAATTCGTGATCTAATAACTACTTCAGAAAGCATGATATATTAACAAGCGGAATTTTTGTATCCTTTACCGCAGTAAATATATTCATTAATATTTCAGTTGTAGACACAGTATTACGAACGATAATACTGTGCTGAATTTTTATGTTGTAGAAATGAGAGTTTGCGTAAAAAATCATATGCTGTTTTAAATGAACAAAGCTGAAGTATCCAGTTTTTACTATGTTATTTTTAAAACCAAAGAAATAGTGTACAAAAGCACGAAACACCACATTCATTACACTTTTACCGCGTATTAACACTGAATATTTTGTTGCATTCAGTGAAATTTGAAATGACATATGTATCAGTTGACTATTTTTTTTTTCTAAAATTGATTTCAGTACGTAAACAGTGCAATTAATAATGTTCTTCCGTCGTTGGACATTTGACATTAAATGGCGCATTACACTGTGTGTGTTTTTTGTCACATTCGTCATCTTTAAATGGTCTACAGAGGTATGCCGATCAGTTCAAACGATAAATCGTTTTATTCGACGCACTATTTGTTAACTGTGGGTTTTAAAGTAGTATCATTATTTATACAATGTGGAAACACTATTTTAACGGGCTTTTCGTTCGGGCTGCGTGTTCAGATAGTTCATTGCAGCACCGAGGTAGTTCAGCTGGTCGACAAATAACTTGATGAATAAATGTTTTTGTAGTTTTCGAGATGAAATATATATGTTGGGGTGTGATTAATTTCTATCAGTTTAGTCGTTATGGATAAGTGACACGAATGTTTGCGGTCGTAGTAATTAGTCGAGATGATTCGCTTTGATCGAGTGACTACTGGGTGCGAGAATCTTTTGCTCGTTAGGTAATGAATGCGTGGTTATTAATTGTAGCTTGCACGTTTAGTTTTTTTTATTGAACTGTAAAAATGTTCGGCCTCTACTCTTACGCGGCACGGTATTGTAACGCCGAATAAGTATTTAGGTTTCTGCTACCCCTCACTCCAGTAAACCCATGTAGCTTACCTCATGGCTACCTGGCCCTCTGCCCTCACATGACGCTTATTTTCCGAGTTGAAGATGGCTTCTCCAAGCTGTCTGGTGGTCGGCCAACTAATAATAATTATAATAATAATAATGACGTCTTTATTTGGGGCAGTTGAGACAATTTTGCCTTCTCTTACACTGGACCTTTAAGATCTCGTACAGAAATACTATAATTGACACAATTAAAACATGTAATAATAGTGCTAAGACGAAAATGATATTTGTACACTCGTGCCAAACATTATAAATTACTCAATTGACAAGACATTGTTGAGTTAAAATAACTCTCGATCTGCTCATTAACAATACGTTTTGTAACTGCATATACGTGCAGTTTTAACTATATGTAAAGTAAACTATTTAAAGTATATACTAATTATCATTCATACGATCTGACAGTCACAATGTATTTATTCCATTATGTTTTAGGTAGGTGTTGTTTGAGCATGTACTGAGAAAAACAACTTACTTTGTGTAAGATTGTATACGTAATTCAACTTATTTATCTACTGCAATGACAATGTAGACTAGTTGATTTGAATTATTTACACTCACTATTCGGTTTGTCTCAAAATTAATAATTTCCAAAATTTATCATGAATTTCAAACATGGGAAAACATCAGTAGGCTTGTACCAACCATATTTCGTGTCCACATTTTCCTTCTGTTTGCAAAAGAATAACTTCCCTGCTCCATTGATTGATTTCACAAGCTGACGATCACTGTAAGTAAGGTTGCGCAGTACCTAAAACAGAGGAATAAAAGCTTCTTACTGCTACACTTAATTAATTTTCACACAGCTGGACTTAGGGAATTTCATGTTAAGTTTTAGTGCTAAATGTAGCCACCACGGATAGTTAGGGCCCGGTAGTTTTCGCGAAAAGATTTTTGCCCCACTTTGTTTCAGTGTCGTACGTGCACACCTGCAGTTCAACTTCACGGCTATTGACAGAGGGTTTTTGTGCAGAGTCGTTATTCATTTGATTGTGCCAATCAGTACACGGATAACAGCGGCACATCACGTCTATGATTTGCGGGTTTAACCTGCTGACGCTGGGTGTTACGGCATCCAATCACTGACCACACAGCAGAGATGCAGGTGCGCACGTAAAGCACTGAAACAAAGTGTTGCAATGTTCTTTTCGCGAAAATTACCGGGCTCTACGGATAGTCAAAACGCTATTCGTATAAACTGTATCAATAGACGTTTGCGCAAATGAATCTAGATTCGACACTTGAATGACAAAATCTACTTTGTTAAATGCAACCCAAGCCTGTGGCCTTAAGCGATTGCTAATCAATCAGCCGAGCAGCTTAGAAAAAAGTCGTTAAAATCATTGAGCTAATAACTTAAAGAGTTGAATACAGGTTCTAATAATGTAGTGAGTATATATTAAAATATTCGGTTTGATTATTGAGTTATTTAAAGAAAATGAGTGTTTTACGATCTTCCAGTTCGAGAAAGGAAAAGGGTTTAATGTCAAAGAAGTCGCTTTTTTTTTTCGGATGGATTAATTTCAATATCTTCAATTAATCCTATTAATGATTTTGTATGCTGAGAAATTGTTCCTGAATTTAAATAAAAGTTAAATTAATTTTAATATATAAATTTGTTTACATATATTTGTATTGTAATTAAAATATTACTTAGGCCTATATATCATTTAAATTACACAAACGATCTAAAACCCCATGTTCAGCGAAAATATTGCTAGTTTTAACAGTTTTTATGTTTGTAAGAGATTTTGTTTGTTCTTTAGACATACGCTGTGGCTAATTTACAGAATTTGAATTTTTTTTTTTTAACTTGCATAATTTTTGTGTAATGACAATTCAGTGTCGAAGTTTGCAAAAAAAAAGTTTTTATGCTATAAAGGTAACAATCTCGTTTAACGAAGTGAAATAATTCACACTGGCGAACAGTGTTATAAGGTCTACACAATTTCATGTACAAAACCCAAATTGATTTTGTGTGTTTCTGATAAAATTAAGGATGTTTGCAAAATTTTAATTTCGAATTCGTTATTTGTTTAGAAACATTAAAATATCAATGCAGTTTGTATAAATGTCTCGGTGTAGCCCTTGACACTGTTCGTCTGTGTGAATTATTTCACTTCGCTAAATAAATTCCTTTTCCTTCATAGCATAAAATCGTTTTAGGCAAATTTAGGCTTTGATTAACCATTATATAAAAAATATGAAAACCGGAAAATTTTCATTTTAGTAAAATATATTAACAGTGAATGTCCACAAAACAAACCATATCTCGTTCAAATGTGAAATTTTTGAGTAAACCACTCCCTTAATAAGTACTCGTTCCGCGAAATTATCATACTTACTATTCTCACAAATGTAAAACACGTGGAACCATTTTAATAAACATTGAATACGTTTTGATGTAATCCAAGCGTAATGTAACGAGCACTCGCAACAAATATGTATGTATCTAATAAAAATCTATAATTAACAGCAAAAAATGTGCAAATAAATCAAGTTACACCTTATCAATAAACATTATGTTTTCCATCGCCATGATTTAAAGTATGGAAGCAAAGTAATTTCAAATAGAATACCTTAACTTATACAGACGCAGATTGTAAATGTGTAATAACTACTAATTACCTAACCAAAGCGGGGGTGACTTTCGTACAGATTAAAATTGTTTCTGTTTTCTGTGTCTGCCAACTGCGAGTTAATATTAACGTAATTTAATTTAGATATTTATATTTTTAAATTTATCACGTGTAAATGTATTTAACCTATATTATCCTAATAAGAAATATATTACTTTGAAAATTCTCAAAAAGTAAGCAGAACACATAATAATTGTACCATAGCATTGGTTGTAATTCGAAACGAACCCAATTATTCAGTTGTTACTGCTGATATTGTTATTCTTTATTGCGTAGGTTTTATTATGTACTCTTCTGTCCACAGATGTGCAATGGAGAAAAATTAAGTTCTTAATTGTTGCGCTTTTGAGTGTGTAAATCCCTTTACGCTCAACAAAATATACAAAGGCCCTGTTTAGTTTCCTAACCCCACTCCCCTCCTTACTGATGGCTCGTTTATTTTCAAATTAACTGCTGTATTTAAATGCGTAAGAAATAACGCAGTACATAAACAATACGACGCCAAGAAGAAATTTAATGAGGGCCGTGTTAGCGGTGGGACGCGACCGGCCCGCCCCGCGGCGGGCGTGCGCGAAAACACTGCGTGGGTTTGCGCCGCGCACCGCGGGGAGCGCTGCTATCTGCTGATCGCGTGCGGGCGAATCACGGTCACCAATCACTCTCGTGTGCCGCCGTCAAGCCGGTGACGCCGGGCGGTCTGGGCGCCGACCACCGCAGTAAACACGGACGAGGGACAGTGCCGGACACGGCGGGCAACAACTATCATACTCTCATTCGTATAAACTCAGTACATTTTTGACAACCCTGAGGACGCATTCTGTAATGTGTTGTAGGCAACGAGCTATATCGTAAACATAGAGGGGCGGAAACAGCAATCTCCAAGGCTCTGAGGTGAAGACCAACTGAACGTGGTATTTTGACCCTACATAAAATGGCGGACTCTTATATCCGGTCGAGAGACGAGAGCGATTATGCTAATTTAAACATTATTACAGTATAATATATTACAATAGTTATTGGCATTTTTTCCTGTGTTTAGCGGGAATATAGTGGAGCTATAAAGTTACGGATTTAATGCGAACATATGACGGAATTTTCATCATAATGTTGGCCACAGTGCTGTTCGCCATGTTTTCTTGTGTCAAAACAGCCTTTCAATTGGGCTTAACTTTGGAAGCGTTTCCACCCCTCTATGTTACCTATATAGCTCGTTGGTTCTTGGGTAAACCGACCATGTAACTTACATATCACGATAAACCACGCTGCGTGCTACACGAAATTGGGAAGGCTTTGTACACCTAGTTCCATATGTTACCAACAGAGGGCAGGCGTGTGTAGTTTCGGCAGTAAGTGACCTAAGAATCACATAAAATATCACAGTTAAAATTTTCGACGTATTTCTGCTACTAAAGTTCAAAGCCTTAACATCACGAAGTACGGTTGGTTACCTGTATGTTACACGCAATGTTAGTTGAAATATGCTTGGCGAAACTGAAAGTTAAGGAGGAATCTTTCAAAACCATACACGTCCTCGTTATTCAATTTTACAGGATGGCGAAAAAACTTTGTTTGTGTACTAACGAAAGTTAAATAAGGCGGGTGCATTTTTGTTCGTCATTTTAACTGCCAAATTATTGTAATTAATATGGAAACAGATTTCGTTCACTATTGTATCTAATTCTGAATGAATGTTACGAGTTACGAACATGTCGGAATTTAAATGTAACAAATTTGTCAGAGGCGGCGTTTTGTAACTCTGCGCCTTCAAATAAATAGCAGATGTCGTGCCTTTGTAATGAGTGCGCGTTTACAGTCGAGTGGACATGCCGTTTTTACGTGAAATTACAGAATTTAGCCTGATTTGTTTTAAATGTTAAGTTCAATTTTTTATTAAACCTGACCATATGTTCACGTGTAACTCACCAACTTTATGTAGAAAATATTTCAAACTTATTTACGGAGTTACGAAGACATAACCTGATTTGATATTTTCCTCGTAATGTTTTCTGGGTGGTGAGTGGGAAGAGGACACTCAAGTTGGTTGTGGGCGTCATTTTACCGAAATTGTTGTCAATAGTACGACATAAGAGTATACTGTTACGCGTTTAATTTCATGCAGTACTCTTGATCTCTAAGCCACAGAATTCAATACTTACGTCTAGAGACTAGGAAATTAGGCGAATTTATTTGTCCAGAAATTAGATTTCAAAACAGTTTACACGTCCAGTACTTTTGCGATTGGGTCAATGTTAATGAAACTCTTTCTGGAGGACAGTAAACCGATAGCAGACCTGCATGAAAAAACTTGCCGATTCCCGACTATGTCAAACATTTGCACGTATATTTTCTATGTTTTATGGGTAAGTATAATTGTAATTACTTTGAAGAATGGGGCAAGCGCTGCCTCTCCCTCTTTGCTACCTGTATCCTTTCCGAGGCTACGCCTACGTCATTTGACGTATATGGTTAAAAATTAACCTGGGGTGTACAACCATGGACACAATAAATGGGCAAACTTGTGAAGGTGGAAATATGTTAACGATTTCGAAACAGTTTCTTCACTAGTTGAATATCTAATCAGCATATGGTAGTACAGATTATAACTTTATTTTAAAATGATTTCTGATAAGGAAATATGAACTCCTCATTTTAAAAGGTGGATATCACCTTTAAAATGTTTCGTGACCCACATTTCATTTTCAAGGTTCCGTAATTATTTCGTGTCTGTGACTGTACATCACCACACTATACACTTCAAATTCAGGCCTGCAAGTGTCCGCAGAACTATCGAAATATAGCTGCATTTTCTTTCATCATATGTCGGTGGTTAGAAGCCGTATTCACTCTTTCACTCTTAGGTTGCTTAGGTATCGCGAGTACGTCCAGGGTTTTGCTCTGGAGAGGACCCCGATACGTAATAGATAAAATCACAAAAAATCAATGTTTATATATGTGGGGAATTCCTGACACATTATTTTTGTAATTCTGTAATTCGTTCGTAAATTGAGGTATTACGTTGGTCTCACATACTTGATACATAATAATATTTTAATTTATAAACTAGGGTTGTTATTCCCCTTCGGATCATTCTGATTTAGTTTCGGCAACATTCGCTCACGAGAAGGCTATGTTATAGGAGAGAGGGGATGGTAGACATTTCGGTTACGGTTATCAGTGGAGCCCACGATTTTTGGTGAAAAGAATTCTGCAACAATTTGTTTCAATGTCTTATGTGCACATGTGTAGCTCTGCTTCGTGGTCAGTGATTGGATGTTTTAAATATTCAGCGCCTCGGGGATTTACCCGCAAATCACAGACGCGTGGTGTCGCAATAACCTTGTTCCTGTCGGCACAAGTCAAATGAGACACGTCTGTGCAATTATACATTCTGCCAATAATCAAGCAGCAGACCTGCAGATGTGCACGTAAGGCATTGAAACTAACTGTTGCAGAATTATTTTCACCAAAAATCGTGGGCTCTAGTTATCAGCAATTCGTTGGTGGTGAGGTAAGAGGGTTTTACGACCCTTTAACAGGGAGGTCTAAAGATTCGATGAGGGTGAAGTGAGCCGAAGGGATAACACAACATCCATGCTCGAGCCTGACCTCTCGCACCATAGACCGGTTCCTAACTGACAATGCTACCGAAGCCGGCAGCATGTCGCTGGTATCCAGTAAGGTCTTAGCTTGCCATAAAATCACTTAAAATTCTAGCTAATAACACTATAGTGGTTGACTTATTTACACTGCAGTTTAGGGTTTCGTCCGTTATGAGCTAAACGTTTACCAAGTTTCTAGGTGAGCTTACTCAAGAATAGACCACAATTAGCTAGCTGCCTATGCGAGAAGCAGACACCCCTTAAAATATATCCCTACGACTTTTCCAGAGTATTCGTGACCCTTATTTCCAGTTACAGTAGTAGTCATAGTGGTTGCTACACATTACGTGTCTTTAATATGTTTAAGGATAACGAATTTTGAATTATTTTTCGAAGGTATTGATTTTTTATGAAATCGTCTTCTTTGAACACTCGATAAACTATGCTAGCCAGAAGTAACTAATATGTTCTACAGTGTAAAGGAACATTTCAGGGCAAATCGGAATAGTAGACTATATTACTAAGGAAGCTTGTTTGAAGAAAAACGTGCAATTATATTTATTTTGGACTAAGTTGTGTTTTGTATTCCGCGTAAACACATTTCACGACTTTTAATTAGGGAAAGACATATTTCGCGAGTTGAATGGCTTGCATGCTAGAATCCTCTGGCCTGTGTATACTCGAGCCCCGAACATTAGTCTACCAGTTGCCACTGACTGAAACACCAGACAACGATCTAATAGACGGTTCTGCATAGGACAGTAGATTCTATCATGCAGGATAGTGAAAACGTTAATTTTTATATTTCCTACTTTTAATCACTTCTGCGGTTGAATTTTGAAATAAAACCTTAAATTACTTTTTAGTCATTTATACGGGTATTATATAGAAGCAATACTCGCACATATAGCTCATCGGGTACTTAACTACATCAACTATATATATTTAAAACATATTTAACCAATTTTCCACATCTTATAGCAATATTTTTTTTAACTATTTACGTAGATAACTTTTGGAAGTGAATACAATCTCAAGATTTTCACCAGTTCTATAGATATCGAAAATCGAATACACATTTCACGTATTCCTTTGGATGAACAGGGAAAAGCTGTATTTGTGTATTATTTTTTGTGTGTAAAGAATGTTTTCCATTTCTTTCTGGGTCGTACCCATAGCCCAACCTCGAAACAATATCAACTCCTCCAATCTCCAGGTTGCCTTGGACGAGATATCCATCTCTAACGTACGCCGCATCTCTGCATCTCGGACATGTTGCAACGTCAGCCACGAACGACATGCAAATGCGATTTCCGTGTTTTCCCGAAATGACAAATTTCTTTGGAATAAGTCCAGTAAGTATAGATTGTCACGTGATAACAATGAACTGGTTCATGATGAATCGATAACTTATTTTACTCATCTTTGTTATTTTATTGTTTTCAGTTCATGTGTGTTCGTCATGCTGAATTAACATCAACGGAAAGATATTTAAAATAGAATTAAAATTTTCATATACAGAATTTAGACAGTCATTGTAAGAATTGTTGTTAGGTTGGTGGGTCACATTAAAAAATATTTTGTTCATAAACCAATTCTTGGATACACAGCTCTGAAAGGAAAAAGTTTTGTCTGATGCAAATGTCATGTAGATTTAGTTATGGGATATTACTTACAGTATTCGCTGTAAATCGCTTAACTAACGCGGTACCATTCGTACACAACTGTAACCTACAGAATGACACAACTATATGTTGTGTCACAAAGTCTACGAGAGGTTTGTAAGTTGTCGGCGCACGTTTTATTTTCGGGGCTGTAGTACACGTAACCATTACTTTCAGTCACGGATTTTGGAACAATATATACTCATGGCACTAAACTGTCTTACCCCTAACCACATTATAGGCCATTCGGAATAAAGTGAGCACTAAAGATTTGACCTTTGAAAAAAATCACTAGCCGTTACTGCATATAAGCCAACATTAACAACAGTTACATTTTTGTTTGTATGGTTGGTAAAGAATAACTGCATGTAGTCCCGTGTATTTTCTTATTTGAATACAGCATAAGTGAAACAACATCAATTGCAAACGACCTGTCTGTATTTAATATACTTTAAAATATTTATTTAAGTTCTTACTGACATACCTACTGACTGTATAATTCTATTTAATCAGCGGCAGTACAAAGCGACGCAACCGAGTCGATTATCGTTGGCACACGCCACTATTGCTTCGCGCCCGAAGAGATAGTTAAAATTTGCATCGACAGACGGCATCAGAGTTAGGTTTTCGCCGCATTGCGTCATTCAGTTTGTTTTTCCGTTGTGTAATGAATATGGGTTTCTGATAAACACATTCAACGCCGTCGTTCACTGCAGTATGTTGAACGGAATTTTAATTCTTGAGTTGCGTGTGTCGTGTGTTTTTTTAGTGACGGTTTTAATTTAAAAGTTCGAATATACTGTGCATGGATTTACGAGATTCGTAATGGTAATTAATAGCGCCGTTAGAGTAGAC
>PNEQ01038003.1:0-22586 GCA_003012365.1 Medauroidea extradentata
GTGACACAGGAGTAATTGTGTGCATAACTAATTGTGTTGTGAGAGTTCTAGTTGATTACTGTTTTGTGTATTTCATGGCTTTGTGAGCTATTAAATCCAGTACTTAATTTAACTCTTTTATTTGTAATTATAGACCTCTATCCCAAGGAACTCATGGGAATTGCCCACATATAAAGTTTGTGCTCTCAAACTTGTAACAATATTATAATTTTTAAATACCCAGTCGTGATGTGTCTTTATTTCACCGAACGAACTAGAAATAAATGTTTTTGGTGTTGCAAAGTTACCCATGTTGGTGCAGAGTATACCCACTTTACGGTACTCGAAGTGTATGCAGTACCAAAGTAAAATGATAATTTTGGTCACGAATTCGCCTAATTTATTAACATTGGTCTCTTCTCTCGGGAAGGAAGACAGCCGGGAAGGAGAGTTATAAATGTAAACACGGTTCGGAATTGTTACGTAAAACGCAAGATGAATCTGCATGACCTTGAACCCAGATTCGGGCACGATTCAATGAGATTGTTGTGTATGCTAGTAATTGAAAGCAAAGACTATAACACTTCTTCAAGAATGACATCATTTTGCTAAACATAATTAACTTTCCGTTATTTTAATATGGCGCCGCTAAAAATTCGTCTATTTGTAATCATTATTGTAAAAAAAAAACTAAAAAAAGATAACGCATTGTTAGAGATTACGGTATATCGCAAAAAAAAAAAATGTTGCTGATAACATACTCTTGAAAACGCTGCAGTTTCTTGGAATGTATATATTGGGTGATACACGCCTGACATCGTAAAAAAGGCTATGAGCATGCTACTTTGATTGATTTACTATCACGTTCTAAAATACACTATTTTTTTGCGAGTCTGTTCCCAATAGACCTGAAAACAAAACGCATTTCTCAGAAGTTTGTTGGCTACTTTCAAAACATTCGAGACACTTTCCGAGCCCTGCCACTTAGCTTAAAACTGTCTTGTTCGCGTAACATCACAAATTATAGAACTCTTAACTGATTGGAAATTACTCACAGTTCCTACAGTGAACTTAGCTGAATATTTTTCAAAAGTAAAAAGGCAAGCAGTTTGAGCTGTACGGCGAAAACACTTTTATTTTAAATGGAAACGGGGAATGCTATAAGTAGAATATAACACGTCCGTCAAACACCTCATCGCCTCTACGCGCGAAGTACTAAAGTAGCGTGCAAGTGTTTACGTAGAAAGCAATGACCCCTTTATGTAATTTGCGGAAAGTACGTGGCAAGGACGCTCATAAGGGAGGGGGTGGGCCCCTCCCTAACAGATGTTGCACAATGGGTTTAGTTTTGTTTTTTAATAAAGCATATAACAAACTTTTTACATTTTGATAAGTTTCGTAATCTTCGCGGTTTAATATTTCTAAATATGCCAGAGGCTACAAATTTATATACAGACTATATGCGTTCCTGTGACATAAACAATTATTATGATCTTACCCCCCTCCCCTTTACAAGTACCTAGTAGAATGGGCGCCCTTGGTATGTGTTAAAATCCAATAAGGTTTCTATGATTTTTTTACGATTACTGGTGATACTTTCTCAACTACAGCAACATAAAAAAGCAATTTTTTATAACTTTTGAAGAGTTTTTTTTTATAAGTAAGCGGGCGGCATTTTCACAGGGACACAGTTTGAAGTGTGTTTTACATTCGTAGATAAACGCGTTGGAAACATTTTTAATAGTTATACATGAAAAATTACTTTTTCGTACCACGCTACAAAACTGTCTCACACGCCAGGTCCACTAACTCCTCTCGTTCTACTGTTTTTGTAAGCTTAAACGAGAGTAGATTTCACAAATCTGTTTGGCAGTTTTGTTTAAAATAGATTTTGCCGTGACAGCAAATGTTTTCATGGTAAGAAATTACACGATTTTGACTAAAAGGTCAATTAACGAAAATGTCGTTAATTAGTATAAATTTACTGACTAGAGAATACTAGCCAACATGGTGAAACCCATTTTAAACAAAACTGTCGAACAAACTTTTTATGTATGATGTTTAGTTTTAAAAAATAACTATCGTGGAAATAGTACAGAACAGGACACCAGGACGCTAGGTGCGCGCGTCAGTGTCGTCCTTACAACTTCTTTGCGTTTATGGAAGCTGCTATTATATAAAACTGCTGCAGGCAGAGGGCGGCCAAGCACCTCAAATATTCAGTTCCGAGTGAAGATGTGCAGCTGAGTGTAATTGTTAGAAATGATGGTTTATCGCGGGAAAATTTGACTGTTTGCTGGATTTCAACACATGTTCAGTTTATCAAAAGCTGACTGACTTTTTCCTGTACGTGGAGCTGTTGCCCTATTTTACCGAGCCAGTAGGAATCCCGCTATTGTAATATTTGATACCTGTTTTTTTTTTGTCTGTAGACAGCTACGTTGTGTCAGATGAAGATGCACGTCACCCAATCATATGTGTTAAAATTAACTAGGCCTATAGTGTTTTCGAAGGTATGTTGGCCCAAAACATTTTCGCGATATGCCATCATCTCCAACCATCATCTTCAGGGCCTGGTACTTTTCGCGAAAAGATTTTTGCAGCACTTTGTTTCAGTGCCTTACGTGCGCACCTGTATCTCGGCTTTGTGCTCAGTGATTGGATGCCGTAACACCCAGCGTCTGGAGGATAAGTCCGCAAATTACAAACGTGTTGTGTCACAGTTATCCGTGTTGTACTGATTGGCACACTCAAATGAATAACAGCTCTGCAAAAAAAAAAAACACTCTGTCAATAGCAATGAAGTTTAGCTGCAGGTGTGCACGTAAGACACCGAAACAAAGTGGGGTAAACATCTTTTCGCGAAAACTACCGGGCTGTAATCATCTCTAGTGATTGTGTGAGTGTGTGATATATATATATATATATATATATAGATAGAGAGAGAGAGAGAGAGAGAGAGAGAGAGAGAGAGAGAGAGAGAGAGAGAGAGAGCCTGCGCGCAAATATTTCGCACCGAAATAGTTTATAAATACTTTGTTGCGCCGTATACGATTGGACGATTGCTTGACACCATTTAACCCGTTTCAGACGAATCACAATCGTCAGTAGTGACGTGTCAGAATTCTCATTGGCAGAGTCAACTGTGGACGCACAAAAAAATTAGAACGTCGGAAGTGTAGAAATACTACACTGTAAAAATGTGTAAATTTACATGTATAAAATTTGTTATTATTATTTTTCCCCATTATTTTATGTGTAAGTATGGAAAACATCTAGAGTATGTAAGTTATAATTTTACACAAATATTACCAGGAATCCAAAAGCTGGTACACCTATCTGATTAAAATCCATAAGTTTAGCCTAAATATATTTACTAAGGCTGGTGTTGAATTACTCTTTTCATATAACATAGGCACAGACTAAATAGTAATACAGACGTGAAATGACGTGGTGGCTCGTTTGGTACGGGCGAACTTCGCCGCTTATTGGCTGCCAGAGGCTGTTGATACCAGCCCAGTGTATGTTTGGCTCGTCCATATTACGGCAGGTTTCATATTGGCCAGGCTACCGGCTAGCAGGGCAGCCATCTTACGCTGATAGGCGGTAGGCGTCTCCGCCATGTTGCTGGCCAAGGAAGCAATTTTGCTGGCGTGTGTGACTGAGTTCGCTGTTCTACTGGCTATTTCACTTATGTATTCCTAAATATTCGGTGACATAGGCCTAACTGTAAAAATATACCGACACAGAGTCTTATTAATAGTCGTGTTGTGTTTTATTAACAGGGTGTAATTTTAGTAACATACTATTATCAATGTAAATTTTTTAAAGTGCAGTTGTACAACGAATAATAATGTGAAAATTCACACGTGAATAAATTAAGAAGCTAGTAATGTTTGGCCCGCGTAGTTAAAAACAACATATAATGTGAAATGTTACTTACAACTTCAGCGGAAGTTTCAAATTATTCTCTATTTGATATTAGTGTGTGTAATTTATGCAAACATATTACTAGTTCATGTCAACCACACACAATTAAGTATTCCGTGTATTCCGTAATTAATTCAATGCCAAGAAACTTGTTGCTAATTAAATCGGTTGCTGTCTAGAGCCGACCTTCGTAGTGTAATCATCTGCGCACCAGTTTACGGTACGATAGGTACTGGGTCCGATTCCCAGGTCCGTCTGTCGGGTGTTTACCGTGAAATCGTCTAAACATACGAACACGTGTTGGTGTTAAATACACCAACTGTAGTGGAGACACTGCTACCATATACATTTGTGTAAAATTACACCTTTTTTTTTTTCCAATGCAGCAAAGAGTCAACGTTTCCGCTAAGGTTAGTGCTGCTTGCGTAGCCATTAGCTGCGGGTTTGCTTATTTGCAGAGTGTAGTATTGGAATGCTCGTGTTTGGACGGAGATGATGGGTCGACTTCGACCCTGGCAATAGAACACAATTAGAGGTACGTAAATTTCGCAGATACATTCCAGGTCAGGTTGAACGCCAATTATGTATACTTCATTGTCATGTCTGTAACTTGCTGGCAACTGTTACGAAACGCCTTTGACTACTGCAAGCCAGTAAGCCAATAGATAATCGATTGTGGCCAGTGAGTGTATAGGACTGACAAGCCTAGGCTGCTGCCAGTTGAATCCGCGAAATTAACGCACCTCTAAACACAATGTATATTCGTGTACACGGACGGAACACCGAGCTGGATTTATCTTGTGACGATACCACACACCCGGTGGTCGTTAATTCTATCCCAATGCCTGCATGCATTTTATGAATTTGGGAGGGGGGGGGTAACCGGTAATTTTCACCGCGTGGTTTCTGTCACTTCTGGCTAGACTTTATTATGTTTGGTCCTCGTTCTATTACGAGCACACTCTTATTTACAAGTGGCGAGGTGGCCCAGGGGTCAGACCTCTCGCCTCCCACCAAGGCGATCCTGGTTTGATTCCTGGCGGGGTTCGGATTTTCGCATGTGGGAATCGTGCCGGACGATGCCGTTGGTCGGCGGGTTTTCTCGGGGATCTCCCGTTTCCACCGCCATTTCATTCCGGCGCTGCTCCATACTCACCTCATGTCACCCCTCACCAGCGCTGACCAAAATCTTTCACTCGCTCTTATGTACACTCCCTGCTGATCGACACCTTGGCTGGCGTATGACTCTGTAGGCGAATAGGCAGCATAAAACGACCACGACTAGCGGAGTAGCCGGGGAAAGGGGAGGGTGGTACATCGTACACCACAAATTTCAATAAAAATTTCAAAACTCTGTCTTAGTACCTATTAAATAAACATAACTGCAACAATTCCAAGCAAACAAAAGCAATGATCATTCGGTCTCTATGTGTATATCTCCCCCAAACCCCCACCCTACGAAAAAAATTCTGGCATTGTTGTGTGGTGTGTGCTGTGGATTTTTGTTTTTTAGTAACTAGTTGATGTGGACTGATATCTAGTACACAATCAGCTGGTAACCTTGTAATTAGTCGACAATGAGGTATTGCTATCTGCAGGTGCAAGCACCGTTGATGCGCGCCTTGTGACTGCATTTTTTCACGTCATGGACGGCTTTTCCTCCCGTGAGTAAGCAACATTTACAGCCGCCACTCGTAACGTTTCCGGACGGCATCACATCCATTGCTTGCGTTAGTAGCCTGACATTGCGAAGGACAGATCAAGTAATAAATGTGTAGAAATTCAAAACGAATTAAAAAATAATGTACAAATTATGTTGGTAAAACTTCTATATTCACGGTCCGTGATTTCGCATTTTGACAGACCTGTGTAACTTCTTGTTTCCAGAAGTGGTTTAGGCATTTAAGGGGGCTCCTTAGATAGGCTGCGTTTGTGTGTGAGATGCAGGAGCGGTAAGGTTGTCATTGACCGACGCATTTGAACGTCAAAGCCGGACAAAAGTATTTCTTGACTGTTAATGTTTTCGTATTAAATTGTGTTGTGATTATTTTGTTATTTACTGATTGTTTAGTTGTAAATGGAACTTAAAAATATAAATTTAATTTTATTTCTCAAAACAATTTAATTTTTTTTTTTTTTCGTTGCATTTCATTTTAACACATTACAATCATCTTTCAGCATTTTGCGTACATGTAAATTGGATTTTCTTTCACTATTTCGTTTTAATTTTAAAATTATGTGTAAATATTTTATTTATATAGGTCCTTACATAAATAATACAAAATAATAAACTTTCTTCGCATTAAGAGCAAAATGTCAACCTACATAAAAACCACATAAGGAAATTTTACAATATATTTCATTTTGCGAAACAGAAAGTTTAATATAGTGCAAAAATTACATAAACTTATTTAATTACATCATATTATAAGGTCTCTGAAGAAAACTAAAAAAAACTAACATTAATCTGTTTAATCTTCAGTAATATCTTCCATTTGTCCATTCACAGTTTCGCCTTACTCTGCTCTTGCTTCCCGTCCACAAAGTCGTTTCTTTTATAAATCTTGGTGTTACCGTACAGGGTGAAGTACTTAAGTTAGTACACGTTTTAAATTATATACATACTTTTTCTCACAACCATACAAATTAAGTTCCTATTTATAAATCGAAATAGACAAACTGAAATACATTATACAATATCACTTAACAAGTTTCTTCGAATAATGTTAAATATCAAATGAAACACTAAAATTACAAAAAAAAAAAATTCGATTTTTACAATACTAAATAACACATTGACATAAATAGACCATAACATTTTACGAATTCACAAAAACATAGAAATTCGAAGGTTTCACGATGAACAACAAAATTAATGTTTCATACAAAGAATATGATACACTAAAATTTTAATTTTCACTACAACGTACTGGATAGCATTACATTAAAACAAATAACTAACTCTAATAAGTTTATTTTTCAGTGAGGTCTTCCATATAGTTATTGTCATAGACTACTTCTTACTCTTTGTCTGCTTACACTCCATATTTGTATTTTTATATCATGGGTTTTCCATGCAGATTTATAATGCTTTAGTTGACATAAAATGTATCTTATTCTATTACGAATTTTTACTGTCAACACTACAACATCTGTTTATGATCATCAAGAAATACAGATAAATAAACTGAAATAAAAAATTAGTATCACTTCAAACAAATTTCTTAGATAAAGCTTAAATGCCAAAAATAACAATTAAAATATCCTAAAATATTGCAATATTATTACAATGTACACTAATTTCAGAATTAAATTTTTTTATCATTTTCTTCGTCTATTAGCACTTTCATGTCCTCATACTTATCTTCCTCGTAATACTATTCATCGTCCGCTAAATTTTCTTCTCTTTCACATTCTGGCTGTTTCCGCACAAAACTTGTTATTCCATGGAGCAGAAGCTGCAACGTTTCTTTAGAAAATGGCTTCTTTTTTCTTCTTGGTGTCTTCCTTGAGCAGCTCAAGAGAGGATCTGTAGTAAGCAGCAAACTATTCAAGACATCCCTGTTACACTGTTTACTAGTAAATGTTCTCGAAAACATTTGTCTGTACTGCCGGAAATGCTTATTTCTTACTTCAGCAGCCACTTCTGAAAGTTGACCAATAGGCAACAAAGCATGTTTGATTATTGTTGCTCCATGCAGTAATACTTTATGAATTGTTGGTGTCATTGGGTACCAGTCATACAATTCTACATATAATTTAGCCGTTTCTTTGGCATATTATTAAAACTTGTTCGTATCAATTCTGTGCCGACTGGAAATGGCTTCTAAGATCACTTGAAATTTCTTAATGACGTTAATGTCATTTCCAGTTATCCGGGACGCAGTGTCAAGATCAGAAAAAAACCTTCGTGAAGTGTTGCCATCGTCGAGACGTATGTAGTTCATGACCGTCTCTACGCGCAAGCCACTAAGCGGGCGTGCAATTCTTTACTATTATCCTTTCTCATAATTATTTTATTTGTGGCCAGCGAAGTTCAAAGTATAACGTTTGTTTCTATAGTTCTGGTTTTAGAATCCGGTTGTTATTTATCCACATGCAGCAGGCTGGAAAAGCCATTTTGGCCATTTGAGGGGTCCTATCTTGCCCCATTTTTCAACACAAGTCAGAATAAAACAAGGCGATTAAAATGTAATAAAATTATGTTGGAAACTTAAGTAAATCATGAAAGGCCTGAAACATCGTACGTCATTCCTTCTAGAAGCTAGAAGTGTTCCTTTCCCGACTGCCGTATTTGAAAATGTACTAACAGAATTCATGCGAAACTCAGGTAGGAACGCGCACTGAACCATGTTACAGATTTTCCACCAATAAAATTACATAGTCGTCGCTTAACAAGAGTGTGTATCGGTTTCAAATTTCTGCGTTTGACGCGTGGGAACAGCGTGGCGATAAGAGCCGTAGTAACACGCTCGACGAGAAGCATATCACCTCTATTCACAGCGCGCCAAACTAACGTGCAAGGTTTTCATTATAGTCTATTTTTTGATATTATGAAGTAAAGGTCAATGCACGCACCTAGTTTTGCATTTTACGAATTCAGGTGTGTTTTCGGAGTTAAAGCTGTTTAAAAAAAATCGTTTTTAACCATTTGAGAAGCCCAAAAAATAATGTTTCTAAGATGGGTGCTGACTTTTTAAAATTATATAAGCGTAGTTTCAAGTGTGTGTGTTCTTCTCGTAGATAAACATATAATGAATATGTTAAGCGGTTTCGTGTAAAAAAGAATACGCGTGATACGTTGCAACACCGTCCATGCGCCAGCGAGGACTTCTACTAAATTCCCATAGTAGAAATGGATCGACGGTAATGTTGCACGCTAGTTCAATGCTTGGCTTGTGGTAGGCAGCCCCCTTAATACTCAACTGACACATCAGGAATGACCTTCCACTCTCCCGCTTTCTCAAGTTGTGGAGTCTGTTCTGCTGATAACACTACAAAAATATTTCACACTTGGGTATGAGTCAGTTTTGGGTCGTTCTCATGAATGAAAATTTTTCAAAACAGGTTTTCTCACAATAATTTTTTTTCAGGACAAATATTCTCGCAGAGACTATTGTGGGTAGTTAAATCCATGTAATTTTTTTATCAATACAGATCGCCCATGATTAAGCAGGCGGGCCTAAATTAAGTTATGTTACTGCATGACTGCTGGTCTGTTTAACATACTGCATTAGAGGTGACGAAGCATATACTTGTGTACGTTCAATGTCTCCATTGAAATATCTGGCTTCATAATATACACACCCTCCCTCTACCCATGTGCTTTCAGGATGATGGACGAAATAGCTGTTGGTCAAGCCCATCCTCTCTTGAGTTTTTTTTATAGGAAGGGGGAGGGCCGAGCGAGATCCTTACTTTAGCAGTCATATACGCTGTTTTTTTATGTCCGAGAAAATATAGTAGTTTTAAATAGACGTGCATGCCCATGGGATTGGAGGTAACGTAAAATGTAATGTTGGATGGTTTCAACTTAAGACGAAATGTCTGTTTTCAGCGTCCCGTTTGGTTTCTATCGCTCTTCATACGTCCTAGCGTTCACCTAGGCCTACAGTTTTGAAACACACACATGGTAGGTTCAGCCACGAAAAATATAATTTTTTTTTCCTTGTTATAGCCTGTACATCAGTCAAATCGAAATAGCTCCGTAGCACACACACACACACACACTCACTCTCTCTCTCTCTCTCTCTCTCTCTCTCTCTCTCTCTCGATCAATCAATTCACACAACTCTATGAAAACATCTAAATACAGCTCTTCAGCTACACAATATGAAAACACTGGAAATAACGTAAAGAATAATGTTTACTATGTTTCTATTAACAGTTGTAAATTTTGTCAGCTGTTTATGGGCAAGTGATGTTAAATATGTAATGTGTATAATTCGTAATGCAAGACAACATTTACAGTACATTATGGTAAAATAGACACCTCAGGCTAATTTTAGAACTGATAATATAGAACGACGCAGGCTGCGTTTTTATAGCATGTCATCTACTACACTTAAAACTTAGTGCCTTCAGAGCTATCAAATTGTACCGAAGTTATGTGAAACAGATTAAAAGTCGCACAGGACACACAGAATCAGTGGACATAAGAGACAAAGCTGTGACACAACAGAAGACAATCGTACACCAAGCTAGTGTTGCCCCTTGTAACAGCATAAAAATATCAGGTAGTATGCCATTTTACAAAAGAAGGGAATTTTACGCAAGAAGGTATAGAAGGGTACTTTGCGTTGAAGAAAGTCTTACATTGTTTTCGGTATTATTTCGTTTTGGCTTGCAAGGTATAACTACGAAGTGTGGAAGTGGTTTATTAAAATGTGTTTAGTATGGTACGTCACGTGATATGACTATAATGGAACGACATTGTCAGGTTGTGTACTCTGCATAATAGTGTTTTAAACTAATGTTGTTTTTTTCTTTTTAACTAAAATAATAATGGGCGCCTAAAATCCTGATGTTGCAGATGTTAGACGCGTTCAAGTAATTGATCATGATTAACTAAGTGTATATTATGAAGACAGAGAGATACATGCTTATCGTCTGTCACAACACGAAACATTATTTCTAGAATATAACTGCAGTAAGATGTCCGTCCAAATTCACGAAGTCACTTTGGCGGGTGCGAACGCTGGAACGTTTGTATAGTATGATTGCTCGACATTTATGCTGAATTTTTTTTTTCAAACATGTTTAGAACCATCCAACTCTTGTAGAACGTATAATGCTTCATGCGTGGAAAATTTTTAACGCTTAGTATATGTTTTTGGTGTAGCAAACAACGGATAGATGCGAAGTTCGTCTCATGGCCTAGTGGCTTAGATTCAGCTCTCCTTTGCAACATAATTATTCAGATAAGATAGTGTGTAATCCGGCCCTTGATAGTCGCGAAGCTTGGAGCTGGTTTTTTGACGCGTACAATTAATCAATAACCGTCATGTGTCGCGATCAATAAATCGAGAGTCTCGAGTCGATAAATGTAAGCGCCACGAGTCCTTCAAATAAGAAAATCATGTCTAGATGTTGGAGACAGCCTATTCATTCGCTCCGTCACCGGGGACAAGGATTTGCTTCGATTCTTGGAATTCATGTATAGCCTCGTAAGGGAATTACTGGACGTAGTCTATTTGCAGATATTAAGTTCACAAACGTAACGAAGTAAGGACGATGCAAACAAAAACTACGAAATAAGAACTACAGAGATTTGAAACGCACACAAATGTCTTAGAACAGATTGTATTTTAGGCCTGTGTTCATTGCTCACCGGGCGACCTCCGTAGTGTTGTCGGCGCGAGAGGTCCTGGGTTCGAATCCCGGCTCGGCAATGGATGTAAGGGCGCGATGTACCGCAATTTTCATCATGTTTTAATTTTTTTATTTGCCCCAGATATTTTTTTTCTTGTTTTAGACACAAAATGTGACTAAATTTTGCTGTTATAAACCTCGCATAGTTTTTGCGTAATGGCTCGTTTAAGCCAACATTTGCATGTTTACGTTTTAAGGACGACACTAAAACTAGCTCACTTACCAAACTGAAAATATTCATAGTGAATAACGATGTAGTAGGCTACAAATTCAGCTATCTTAAGCCACAAAATTAAATACTTTTGTATTTTAAAAAGATTTCAATTTCAGAATTTTTATTTAAATACAAGTTTTTATTCTTTGTTTTTTATGTACGTTAAATTGTAGCCTGCGACGTCTTTACTCAGTGTGAATTTTTTTTTCAGTTTGGTTTGTCAGTTGGTTTTAGTGTAGTCCTTAAAACGGGTACATGCAAATTTTGACTTTAACAAGCCATTGTGCGATAAGTATAAGAGATTAAAAAAATTCGTAAGAGCCCAATTTAGTCACATTTTCGTCTAAAATAAGAAAATTATATCTGATACAAGTAAAAAAATAAAAAACATGGTGATGAAACCCTCTCACCTCACATTCAGTGTTTAGATACAGTATCAGTAGACACACAGAATGTTTGCGAATTCATTTTAAAATACGTCCAAATTCAAACTCCTGTACTCGTTCGTTAATTTCGCGATTGGATCACTGTTATTGGAACTCTTCCTCGAGGACTGTGAACCAATAGCAGACCCGCATGAAAATATTCTCTTAACAATCCCCCCCCCTTCACCACCCACGGCTACCTTGTCAGCCAAAGATCAAATAACCGATGACAGAGAGTACACAGGGCTGTGGAGTTCAGCCGGGCTGGTCGTTGGACCCTCGGAATTCCCAGGTCTCTAAATACTAGATTTGCATACATTCGATGGCAACGTGCAAAAAATGTGCCATGGTTTGTACAGCTACAAAAATTATCTTGGCAAATGGCAACTGCTTTTCCTCCAAATAATTACTTCGCGAGAGAACATTTTTACAGCGTAGTTCAGAGACGGAAGTGTAAATGCTGCGACAGCTGAATATCGCCGCATTATCTTTTTTTTCTGCTGGCTGGCTGCGTGCCGATTTTACATTTTCTTAATTCACAATCTGAGAAATGCGGATCCAGCATGCACCAATCAGCGGAAGGATGTTGTCGCTAATAAGGTACACACAGGCATGCTGCGCGCGCCAGCTTTGTGAACATGACGGATATGCATTTTTCCTTTGAACCGACATATGTAGTAAAGAATTTATTTTTACAAGATAAAGCTTGTAAACTAATCGTCAGCCAGGAAAAAAAATAGTCGCATACTGTGTCGTAAATATTTAACGCGGATAAAAATATTTAATGGTTTACATCGAATTACTCTTATAGTATTATATAAAACAGAATCAATTTATGAACCATGTCATAGTTGGCCAACTTTGTTGTTTTCTTTAAGACAAGACTGTTCTGGAAACTTATTTGCCAAATGATGTAAAATTTCGGTATATATGTATGTGGATTTCTTGGTCGGGACAATCCCGATCCCCCTTCCCTTGCTTTCATTCTGTCACTGCTCCTTGTTCACCTGTCATCCCCGCCAGATCTCATACCTCGCTCTTGAGAGCTGGTTGGATCTCTCCAATCAACTCCTACCGTTTTCATATTTCATACTATTCTAACAGAACATTTTGCTACTTTATTATACATTTATTACCATATCAGATACGAGCTTTTTACCTTACCGCAGACATTAAGTCTTACAATGACTAGCGACGCCGATTTATCGTCGGAAATGTTTGCTGTTTGGTAGGCTTTAATGTAATGTGTTCATTTCCGATGTTCTATTGTTTGTTAGTTTCACTTGAATAATCATAACTCTGGTGCGTCGCTACTGATCGTTTGTGATCCTTATGTATACATAAGCCGTGCCACGTAGGCGTTGTCCAATCTCACAAGGCATGGGTCACTACAATGTTTTGGAAACTACGCTGGTATGAAAGAGTCTAGTGATTTCCCACCATCTCTCTACTATGACGCACACATATTAAAAGCTCAATGCAGTAACTAACTATAGTTATAACTGCCGTAGTTAGCCGGTTTTCTGTGCTAGACTCGCCGTGTATGTATGTATGTATTACCAAGAGAATATCTGCACTCAGTAAGTCGAGGAACACCCCGGCGTTACGGTAAGTCTCACACGCGCCTTACAATTTTAATGTCAATAAATTAATTGAATCTTACATTGTAGTGTTCTTCAAGCAAAATGTTTTATTTAAAGAATACTTTTTTATGCTGTTAACCTTGTAAAATAATCCGGCTTCACAGTAAAAATTATGAAGTAGGAAGTGAGAGTTACAACACCCCATTTCCTCTTAATGTCTTCTGGTCAAATTATACTAAATGTAGTGCAAGCTGCACCTATTATAGTCGGCAGTTAGTTGGTGGCTCATAGCGCTTGGTGCGGGGACAGCGGGACGGGAGAAATATGAGGAGGTAAGGAGGCGACACAACAGTCGAGAGCTGTGTAGTGGCTGTTAGGAAAATATCGACCCTCAGTGTACTCTATACTCGAAAATGGAAGGTGAAGGTTTATTATTTCCAGCTCGCAGAGAGCTGGAAATAATAAAAAAAAAATCGTGATTTAGTGTTGCTATGAGGCGACAAACATGTCTACTCGAGCCTCTACATATAGCTACGACAAGAGCAGCAAAGAACACGGGTGTAAGTGGCGTTTAGTCAGGCGTGCTGCCGGTTAACTTCGTGTTTTTATAAACAGCCTTCGAACATTGATTGCAGAGGTAACTTTGACCGACTCAAAATATTTGTTTTGGGTGCATTTAGAGAACAAATATTATAGTTAAACATTAAACCCTTGAGTTTGATCCATACAGATACAGATTGCTATTTCTTCTCCTAGTGGCACAAAAATAAATATTCCGAGTCGGTCAAAGTTACCACTGAAATTTAAAGTATAATCCATACTTAATGGGAATTAGTACTAAGATTGTACTCTTCACAGAAAACTGGCAGGCTGATATTACGCCTACTTGTTTATTTCTGTTACTGGTACGCGATTGTCAGATATGTACACTTACATTTTTTTGTTTAAATTTTTTACTATACGTTTGTGTGCTGCATCATTATTTAAACATAATCACGTAGCAATATGGCTTCCACGGGAGGCTGCATTGAATTCTATCGTGGCATGTGTAATACGTAGTGTTCAAGCTATCACAGCTTTACAACATGCGGTGTTATTCTTAAAGTAATCTGACATATAAATGTGTATTACTTAAATGAGCCTTCTTATTCTAGGCAGGCAGGCTTTAGCGTATTTTTGTTTAGTCAAACATGAAAGCGAAACCAACTGTGTGCGATCATCTGTTTTTCTCATGCTGAATCATGGGACCATTTGCAAACGCCATCGGATAGAAGTTAATATTTTAGTAAATTGTACGAGTGTACGCAAAATGAACATCTGTTCATGAATATCATGCAGAATATCGGCACTTCATTTCAAATGTTTCCAGATGTACTATTTATTAGGTTAGCTGCGATATCAAAGCAAAAACATTTTTTATTTGTGTCTTAATTCGTTAGTTATTCGTTACATTGTTACAATAGTTAACATTTATTATGTTACAATCTGTTAACTTCACTGCTGCTTTCACACAGTGATAATACCCCCCAACTTTTAACCATGAAATTAGACATTAATCTTTATGTTATGTTTTTTTTTTTTTTAACTACGCAATTGAATAACGTATTCAAAGCACTTTTAAACACTGTTTAGGTCTACGAGACTGCCATTATTAACAATGAGATCTTCCTATAATAATAAGCTAAGTGTTTTGTTTGTCACTTAATAAGACCAATTTTTTATCATGTGTTATCAATGTCGTTGGTTAATGTTTTTATTGTTCATTTTCTTGCCTCTCTCTCTCTCTCTCTCTCTATATATATATATATATATATATATATATATATATATATATATATAGGCACACACACACACTTATTTCTTCACGCACAGTTGTATTTGAATACGTATTTGTATATTGTCTTTGGCATGTTCATAAAGTGTACTCAACAAACAATATTTTTATGTTTCAGATGATCAGTAATACCTTACGTAATAAACATAGGACGTCATAATCGAATGTTTCTGCACGGATGTACTGTTCCGAGATGTTTATATTGAAGGAGCTTTGAATTAAGCACGTAATTGTATATGCGGTTTAGCTATCGCACTGTTTACCATTTCTCGTCTCACCAGCTTCTACTACGCTACACATTCTTAAACATTTCTCTTTTGAAATTTTCAGACCATGTACCTGCGCTCTTAAACGAACTGTTAATTTGTTCACGAGTGTGATCTTAATGTAATCTACCTTTGTTTAAAAGGCTTACGTAGTAACCAACCAGTTACAGCGACGTTTGCGAACTAGCGTTCTTCATAAAACGTATTAGTTAAAATTTTCACGCATATATAAGTTGTTAACTTATGCTATGCACATACATCTGTGTGACGGTCTTCTTATATTGTCCGGCAAAGTTAAATTTTAACTTTAGACATAAGGTTTCATTTCATGGGGCTGACAGTATTGCGACATGGATATTACTATCATGACTAATGTCTTTACAAAATACAATGTTGCCGATGACACGCAAAATTTGTTTTTAAAATCGTAACTAATTAACTTTTAAGGAGTGACTAAAAAAGTAAATTTGTATCCAGAGCTGCACTAACGTACCATATTTTTGTAATGTAAAGTGTATGAAGACACGCACCGAATGTTTTCCGTCTTGCTAGTATCAACCTGGCAGCTGCCCCTGGACAACAGGATATCAGTTTCTCTTCGCCCTCTCCTTCTGATAACAGCACTAGGGAGCTCAAGACACCAACTTAACTGCCTATTATTGTACTTACGTGGAGCATAATTTGCACCAAGTGACAGTTGTCCAAATGGACAGTTGTCCAAATGGTTCCCGCATTGCTCTGACTACTTTTTAAATTCTTCTTTCATTTTCAAATAACGTAGGATGTCATCAATGAAGTAAACTACTTTGCAATTGCATATTCTTACCTGCAACTCACTGCAAATACATATTTGTAAAGGTTTCTTCGGGGGTGGCAAGTGCCCACTGATTGCGTCTGTGGCCAGTGCTGTAGTGCCAAAATTGGTACAGGATATACTCACGAGCAAGATACGGTCATTTCCTGGTACCAGGTCGCCAACAGTCCTTGGAATAAACTAGTAGAAGGAAAGCAGAAGGTATACTGTACTGGACTGAATCAACGAGAGGGTTGTACGGCGTATACCCCGACTACAGCACTGTGTGGCGCCCGCGCCGTGTATTATAAAGTTATTGGACTGGGCATTTTCGCGAAAAGACTTTTCCGTCGGCATGTTTCATTGTCTTTCGTGCACATTACATCACATGGTCAGTGACTGAACAGTTTTAACTCTCAGCGTCTGATGCCGCAGATCACAGACGTGTGGTTACCTAACAACCTAGTTCTGATCAGCACAATCAAATAAGAGACGTCTCGTAACAAATACATACGCCAATAATAATGAAGTAGAACTTCAGATGTGCACATACGTAGAGACCTTTGATTACTGCACCGACGTGTTCCAATTTCTTACGTGCAGCTCTGTAGTTTATCGTCGTTGTTATTGGCAACGTGTCTTTGCGGAAAGACGTTTCTCATTTGACTGTACTAATGAGACTGAGGTTGCGATACTACACGTCTGTGATTTCTAGTCAAATGTTAAGACACGTAACTGTCACAACAGCCAATCATTAAACATGAAGCAGTGTTGCAGATGTGCATACGAGTCACTGAATTAAACTGCAACTAAAATCTTTTCACAAAAGTAAGGGTCCCTACGCATAAGGTAGCCTATTGAAACTAACTGCTGCATAAGTCTTATCGCGTAGATTACCTCTCCCTAGATTGATAAGGGTGGTAGGTTGTGAACAACCGTGCCTGTGTTTAATGAGACATATAAGTATAGAAGAGTTTAATTAACCAAATATTTTACTGCCAGATTGAATTTGCTGACTCAATTAAAGATGCTGGCAAAGTAAAGTACTTATCTTGTTATATTAGCAAAGCTAATATTAGCTTGTTTTAAAATTTTGCTTATTTACAAAATGTCTGTACTGCCTAGCGTACGTTTACCTATTTATTGCGATAGCCTACGTACTAGAGTGGTTTTAAATTTTTGCTACAGCACTCTGACTGATAGTACACGTTAAATGGAACAACATTTGCATACAAACAAGGGATCGGAAATGATTACAGCGTAACCTCTACAACAAACCTGAAGTTACCTTAATTTTTAGTTTGTAATATTGAGGGCTATATTCACAGGTTTTGTAAAAACGTTTTTAAAAAGTATGTAAGTATTTTGTAAGACGATTTAATTCCAAAATAGGAACGTTATAATCACCACTGTGACTTTTTTTAACCAATGAACTTGACATTACATTGTTTTATGTTTGAAGGAAATTGTATTGATAACTAAAGTTGTTATTTAACCTTGCACAACGTTCCAACGACTTGAAGAAATTTCCTTAAAATCGATAGTAAATAAAAATCGTATAGGGCGTGTGTGTATTTAACGGTTTTCGGTTTTATATCTGATCGCTTTTAGGGTTTATAACAAAACAGCGTAGCCGAAGAACATTGTGAACCGGTGTAGCAGTCTTAAAAAGCTGTTTTTAGCCATTTAGAGAAGTCCCCAAAATCATGTTTCTAACAAGCATGCTGAATTTGTAAAATTAGCCTATAGAAGTGTTTTTTTAAGTGTGTATTCTGTTCTTAGAAAAACGTAATATGAATAAGTTAACTGATTTCGCGCAAAAAAAAATTACGCGTCGCGTATCACGCTACAACATCGTCCATGCGCTAGGATTAAATGTATACCGTTACCATGTCAGTGCGTTCGATTATCATGGTAGGCAGCCCGCCAGGCACAACGACCGAAATGAATCACAAAATGAGGATTTGGGGGGGGGGGGGGTCATTCAGCGAATCATGTGTTACTTGAGATAAGCTGGCAGTGGGATTATGTTCGACACACACCTGTCGGAACATCTGGAACTAGTCACGTTCACGCTCGGTGGAGGAAAATAGTGCAGATAAGATACCCGACAACGTATCTATACCGAACACCTGCAGTTCGTGAGACTAATAATTTATTGGTGTTTCTGAGCATGAGAAGCCTTGAAGGAGGAACTATATGGCTTCAGGGATCAGTACTCTGATTTACGCGCATGTACTGCGACGAAATTGTGAAATGGCTACTCACCGTATATGGAATTCAGTCTGAAGTATGTCGGTTGCTGCGGCCTGAAATAGTACTGAGAGAAAGGTTTTTTTTAGTGCAACCAAAATTTGTTCGCATAGATTTTTTTTTGCTATAACTTATTATTTTGTCTCTCTAAATGTGAAATTTTGTTATCACAGCAAAATATTAATTTGGCTGTGCATAGTTGCATTTTATAGTGCATAAAAATATGGATGAACTTTAGAGACTAACCAAAGACAGAGTTTTGTAATGGGAACATGTGTTTAGATGACTTTTACGCCGAAACGTGTGTGCGTATTTATTACATTGCCAAGCTGTTTTATCGCATTTTTAATAAACAGCTTGGAAAATGTAAAATATAAAAAAATATATCACAATTTAAATTTTAAATTTTGGGAACGTGATCATGATCAATATGAATTTAATGTGTTACGTTGTTTGGCGTCAGTGCCTTGGATTCGTAACCTGAAGCGTAGAGTGCGACTACTGAATGGAAGAAAAAAAATGCTTCCTTGATTGCACAGCTAGTCTCGGCGAACTCACGCACGTCGAGTGGCATATCGTGATAATGTTACAAATTATTACGTGACAATGGAAATTGAAAATTAACTCCAGTGTTTTGAACTATGCACGGGGATTTGGCCGCGGTAACGCGACTTCCACTCTTCTGGTGGAGCTTACAGTCCACGGAATCCAATGTATGACGACATTATGTTTAACTTGGTGCCGGAGTTACCTTAAGATGGGCATCAGTCGCCATATTGGAATAATTTAATTTCTAGCTGTTTTATATTCTGAGGAAGAACATGTGGAATTGGCAATTCTAGCGTGAACGATATTTATCATGCGCTATAGTACAAGTATAGCGTTTGAACTAACGTATATTTAGGCTGCAATCAGTCAAACAATTTTTTATTCTTAATTTTCTTGGCTGATTGTGATGCTTGAACTGTAGCGCAGCGCAAGGTAAATATAATTAACGCTATAGTCGCAAATTTCACACGTTTCTCCACAGAATTAAAAAAAAAAAGTTAAGAAATAAAATAATCCTGTACCTTCCTTTCACCTTCCCTTTCCCTGGCGGACAAGTGATGGAGGCAACGGCATTCCCCGCAGCCAATCAGAGAGCAGTATTCTGTCGTCCATAGGATTCGTGAGTCTGCCTTCCCCTGCATACGAATTTATTATTAACCTTGAACATTAACATTTTCCCGTTTACATTACAATGAACACTTTCCGCCTAATAATTAGTAAGCGTGTCAGCATAAACCGTAAGGGCGTTCACGTAGCAAAACTTCGTGATTTTATTTTTGCACGGCATATTGTTTGTTTTATAGATGTTACTTGTGACTACATTTTTCACTTGCAATTGTTTTTTTTAACTCTAATAGTTTTCTCATAGCGAGTTTATAAAGTCAAAATTTGGAAGCTACGGGAACGTAAGAATAACAAAAAACAAGTACTTACTAGAAAAAGTAATTTACACTGAAATTAGATATTATAGTCAAAATGCTAAAATGTTTAAAAACACACAATGAAATTCCTTTGTACTCTTTTTAAAAATCTGAAAATAATGACAATCTACTTTATTTATGGCAATATTTAAACATGACAAAAGGACTTTGTTGTGTGTTTTTAAATATGTTAGCATATGGCCCATAATATCTCATTTCAGTGTAAATGATTTCGTTCGAGTAAGTCTCTTGGTTGTTATTATTACTGTGTTCCATTAACTGGCAAATTCTGACTTTCACATACCGCTATGGAAAAACTATGTGAGCTAAACAAATTGTACAACTTGAAATGTAGTTACAAGTGACGTATTTAAAACGAACATTATGTAGTGCGAATATAAAATTATGCGTTTTTGCCACGTGAGCACCCTAGAGAAGGTTATGTACTACGTGGCGCATGGATGGTGGTGTAACGTGCCGCGTTGATTTTTGTGCTACGTGAAATCGCTTAACTTATTCGCCACTCGTTTATCCACCAAAAAATACACAGTTTAAAGTATGTTTCTATAATCTTAAAATTACAGCACGATTATTAGAAACATAATTTTGGGGCCCTTTGCGTATCTTCCCCAAAACAAGTGCCTTTGTAGAACTTTTTCAGATATTTTCTCAAAAATTTTCTGAGCACATGTAAGAACAGTTAGCGTTTTACTATTACTAAAACTATTAACTTGTTTTTCTGTACCATCCTTAGTTTTTTTTGTATTACTTGCTCCTGTTTACTTATAACGTGCTTATTTATTAGTGACAGTATTTCGACAACCAGCCTATTTATCTAGCATTAGCGTTGCAGGTTAACTATCTGTATTAGTGAGCTGCAGTGGCGAGTGGTAGGGAAGCAGTTAAAGTTTTTATTGGTATTCTCTTGTCCGAGTAAGGCGTATAGCGATGCTATATGATTGACTCGTCAACTTGGGTCATCACATAAAGAGGAGAAGAGTGTACCGATTTCAAATTCCCGCGAATGACGCGTTGAAGTAGCAGAGCGATAAGAGCCGGAGTACCATGTTCGACGAGAAGAATATTGCCTCTATCACAGCGCTAACTGGAGTGCACGGTTTTCGTTGTAGTCTTGCGATGGCTGGAACAAGTTTTCTGGACATACTCCATTGCGATGGCTGGAACAAATTATTTGGACATACTCCATTGCGATGCCAAAAACTGCACTCTGTCGTGCACTCCCATTGCACAACTCTTTCTAAGAGCATATTTAAGCGATGACCCTGATATGTTATTGTTTGGTAGTATGAGGTAAGGGCCAAAATATGCATCTCGATTTGCATTTGATGAATTCGGGTGGCATTTTTGAAGTTACAGCAAACTGTTTTTATCATACTGTATTTAGCCATTTTGAGAGGCCCGAAAATCGTGTTTCTAGCAAGCGTGCCGAATTTTTAAAACTTTACACACACACACACACATACACACACATACACACACACATACACACACACACACACACACACACATATATATATATATATATATATATATATATATATATATATATGCTATTCATGGTAACGCGAACTCTTTTGAGGACTATCATATCTACAATAATAATGATGATAATAACAGTAACAATATATAGCCTATATAACAGTATGACCTCACTTATTAGAGCAGTGTAATACCTGCATTGTTTATACCTTCTGTTAATATTACTACAGGCCTATATTAATAATGGCGTAATGATAAAAGTCATCTGAAAGAAAAAATATAACCAAAACCAAGGTTTCAGAAGAGCGCTTTTTACAGTGAATCGCCTTTGTTGAGGTAAACAACGAGGACATTGACGAAGGCCAAACTAAAAGAAAGCGAGGTTTTAATAAACGGGAAAGACTGTTCCAAGCAGTAAATCCAGTTAATTACTGAAAATATTGTAATTTATACGGATATCGTAATGCTAGTAGTCCAGCATAAATTTAACATCATATCGTAAGATATTAGACGCGCCAGCATACATTTAACTTAATATAGTAAGATGTTAGCGAAAAGGAAAGCAGCAATTTATAAACCGCATTTATTTTTGCGTGTATTCTAAGCCCATAATTGTAATCTATAATATAAAAATGAATCGCAAAATGTGTTGGTAAGCGCATAACTCAAAAACGCCTGGACGAATTTGGCCTTTTTTTATTTTTATTATTATTATTTTTTTTAAATGTTCGTTGAAGTTAAAATATGGTTTTTACGGCGAGAAAAATTCGAATAATTGCCGGGAAAAAACCCCTAAAAACAGTAGAGTCAATTTGAGCTTTATTGCTATTGTTGTTTAAACAATGTAGGTATGTTCCTGTGATCGAGGCCTTAAGCATTCACTCAGGTATTGTATAAAGTTTGGGGTGTGGGAGGGGTGGGGTTACGGGTTCGTATCCCGTGCAAGACTTTGCGATGGGAATTACATGA
>PNEQ01038004.1:0-22586 GCA_003012365.1 Medauroidea extradentata
GGGCCCCGACTCAAACCAAGAGGAGGCTGAGCTGAGGGTCTCAGTCGGGGGACAGGTCAGTGGGCGAGATCCGGGGATGGGTGGCCCTTGGCTCTCTCGCTAGCTTCTGTCTTCCTTTGGTAGGTGACATGGATGCGCAGTTCTGCGTTCCGCGAAAGGGTTCGCGCGGTTCCAACAGACTGTTAGCTGAAGTACACTGGGTGGCAGAGCGTGATCTCTCCCCTCGCCCATGGGGGCCGGGCGCCGGGATGGCCTATGGCTAAGAGGCACCGTCAACAAAGAAAGCCACACGTAAGTGTGAGTAAACATAGTATGTCCTCTGTGAGCGGTGGTTAAGGTGTGTTCCCGCGTTGGAGAAATCCAACTGCGGTCGTGGATCTCCCTGTTTGAGGTGTCGGAGCGGTGCCACACTCTAGTATCCGAATAGAGTAACCACATACACACTCGCAGGGGTGCGATGTTGCTCCGGGGCTCGTGAGTATTGGTGGGCACTATACCAGGATGGGTTCCTTGGCCTCTGGTGCTAGCTTTACGCTTCTGTGATCCCTCAGCACAAAAACCTCTCACACCCAAGTCAACCTGCAGCCTCCTTGTGGCGCCACCGGATCTTAGAACCGATGCAGGCTCTGGCGTGCGGGCCCTATGCATCTCGGCTCCTGAGAGCTGGGAAAGGGGTATCTGCCTTGATGGATTCTCCGACAGATGGCAACAAGGAGAAACCACTAGGTGGGGCGTTAAACTACCTAGCGTTCAAGCTGTTGGGGCCCAAAAGCCCTGGACTCCAAGTGGGAGACTGAGGGTAATGGTAAAGGACAAACCTGATGCAGTCTGGGAAACAGGTCCCACGTCCGGACCTACGGGTTGTAAGGGAGTCCCCCCGGTGGGTACTCCAGGTAATAAGGAGTACCCTGTGTGATCCTTTAGTACCAGAGGGTCAGGCTGGAAAACCCACGAATGCCATGGAAATTAGGTAGTACTACGGGCGACCAGGTTAGTCCCACGGCATGGTTATCTGCAGTGACTGGTCAGGGTTGGATTCGTAGTTGTAGTGGTTGCCTATATGCTGGGCAGGCCTGGAGGGGACCCTCCCCTGAGAAAGGCCGACGAGTAGTCTGCAAAAGTGACCGGGAGCAGGCCTGGTGAGCCTGTTAGGGGTAAGATGGGCCCCGACTCAAACCAAGAGGAGGCTGAGCTGAGGATCTCAGTCGGGGGATAGGTAAGTGGGCGAGATCCGGGGATGGGTGGCCCTTGGCTCTCTCGCTAGCTTCTGTCTTCCTTTGGTAGGTGTATGGAGGTGCAGTTCTGCGCTCCGCGAAAGGGTTTGCGCGGTTCCAACAGACTGTTAGCTAAAGTACACTGCGTGGCAGAGCGTGATCTCTCCCCTCGCCCATGGGGCCGGGCGCCGGGATGGCCTAGGCTAAGAGGCACCGTTAACAAAGAAAGCCACGATTAACATCGTGAGTACATTGTATGTCCTCCGTGAGCTGGTATAGAACCACGCCTGCCCCTTCCTTATTGGCATCTGTTTGGACATACAACCTCTTCTGACTGTCCATGCGGGAGAGGATTATGGCAGTTGCGAAAGGCAGTTTTTAGCTCGTTGAACGCATGTTGTGTGCCCTCTGTCCAGTGGTATCGTACTTGCAGCAAAGTCCGTCAGCAGCACCGTGATCTGTGCAAATTCTGGGACATAGTTCCGGAGCTAGTTGGCTCGAGTTGGCTAGTCCAATGAACCATTGGAGCTGTTTGCGTGTCCGTAGCAGTTCGGCTTACGCGATCTTCGCGAGGTGGGTCGGATGAGCATAATTCCCTGCCACACATACTCTATGACCCAGAAAGTCCACGTTTTGCTTCCTTAAATGACAATTTGTCGGTGACACTACAAGATGGTGGTTCGCTAAGCGCTCCAGCACTATGCCCAAGTGTTCTTCTCAGTCCCGGGACCAAACAATGATGTCGAGGTATGCCGTTACAAATTTCCCTATGTACCCCTCCAGGACCCGAGACATCATGTACTGAAAAGTCGAGGGTGCACATTTCAGTGTAAAAGGCATGACACAGGATTGTAAGTATTTGCCATCAGGAGTGGTAAATGCCATCTTTTCCCGGTCCTGTCTTATGGGGACTTGCCAGTATCCCGCCTGCCTTTAAGTCTAATGTGGAAAATACTAGCTAGCGAGCGCAATGTCAACACTAATCTGTGGTGGTGGTGCTCTCTCTGTCACTGCATTAACCGGTCTGAAGTCCACGCAGAATCTTGTGCCCCTATCCTTCTTTGACACTAACATAATTCGCGAGTTGTATCTACTGACCGACGGCTCAATTATCCCTTCCTTAACATCTCCTTCACCTGTTCCCTCACGATGCGCTGTTCCTCGAATCCATACACCCTAGGTCCTATGTACACTGGCTCGTCACTTCCGGTGGGGATAGTGTGCTCGGCCGTTATGGTGGTGTAGAGCAGGTCAGAGAGGGCCAAGATGTCTTGCCATTCCCTTAGCACTCGCTCTGCTGTGTCGCGGTACATCTCTGACACTTAATGGTCTAGGTCGGCAAGTGTAATACAAGACTCTGGTAAAGAAAGGTGTCTCACTCACCGCATAGATGGTTCTCCACTCGCCCACTCCTAGATGTATTCATGAGACTGCGACCTCGATGACGGCCTCCTGCACGCTAAGCCAAGGTTGGCCCAGCACCACCTCCTCCCGCAAGTCTCTTGCCACCGCCGCTATCGTGGTCGAGGCCTGGTCCCGCATGCGGATGGTGATGTCAGTCCTGCCCAGGGTGTGCCCTGTGCCGGGTTCCCAGCTACAGGATGGCCGGGTCGTGCTGGGTGCGCCCGGCATGCACCAGGTCTAGCTGGTTGGAGGTGTGGATTGCCGCCATGTCCACGAGCACCGCGATGCTCAGGCCGTTCACCTCCATGGCGATCCTCATCAACCGATCCCTGGGGCCGGCTCTGTTGAGGTTGGCTTGGAGGCAGATGGTCGCATCCTGAGGCAAGTTGGTGACCACAGGGAGTACAACATCAGGTCGGGCTCCCTCACTTACTCGTTTCCCGATGGCTGACAGTTCGGGTTGCACACTGGGCAGACTTCGTGCCAATGCCGGGTTGGTATTGGGCAGGTATGGCATTGCTAAGGTGGTCTCTCCCCTCGGCTCCGCCAATCGGTAGGTTGCCCCCGGCCTTCAGTCACGGTGCGCCGTTGCATATTTCCGCACTTCTCTCCCTGTCGGCCCTCTATTCTGGCCAGATCTGCCATCCGCCCACCACCATGTCGGCCTCTGCTCTGGTCTCCATGTGGGAATATGCCTTTGACTGGCCAGCGTGCTCAATGATATGAAGCCTCAAAATTAATTGTGTGCCGTAGCTGCATATAAGATAAAACATATACAGCCGAGGTATGAACACTATCCCATTATTTCAGTAACTGTGTAAATCTACAATGTCAAACTACTTATTCATCAAATAATACAACTAGTGCGTAACAATAACCTAGCTTGCTTAAAAAGCCTGTACGTTGTAGGCTCGTAGAGCTGTGTGGGAATGTAAATTCTTTTCTAATCAAACTATCAAATTAACATTACAGAGTAGGCCTAATCATAACAACCACAAAAATTTATATTGTAGTGCTGTAAAACAATACACTGAGACACTAGTAGGTAATTCTTAATGTCTCTCTATTACTTTTGCACGAAAAAAAGTTTATATATAGTACATTAAGAGCTAATACAGTTTCATTATTTATTTTCAGTAAAAGCCATTTGAATTCTAACTAAACACATAAAAATCCTAATAAAAACCCAGGAAAAATCATAAAAATTTAGTATACGAACAGTGATACTTCAAACTGTTTCTACATCCTATAATCACATACCAATCAATAGGCCTATATTAGACTTCCATATAGGCCTTTGTTAAGGGGCAACTTGAAAGTCATGGTTGTGGTCCGTAGCATCCAGACAGTGTATGAGTGCAGAATATGAGAAGTCCGGATACAGGAGTTCGCGGGCGATAAGAAGTGTCAGTCAACGAGCGATTGTGGAGCGCAGTGTTGCCGCGGTGACGACTGTGGCTGTGACATTGGTGTATCTCGGCCAGCAGACACCTGTCCACGGGACACGCAGGGCCGTTCCTGGTACAGGGATAAACGAGGCGCTTCAATTATAACTGAGTCAAGTTGCAGCAAAATGTTATAGCAATATTACAATTAATAATTAATTTTCTGTTTGAAATATTTAATGGCCGTATTTGAATAGCGAAGAGAATAAACATTTAACTACCCTGGTTAACTTCGCTTATAGACACTTCGTGCACAACCGATAACTAACAAAAACTATATATTTGGTAATGAAGATCGTATTTGCACATGATAATTTCATTTATGTATTTATAAACTGTGATATATTGTATTCATAATAGGTGATATTATTTGGTAACTCGAATTCGATACAATATATTAAAAAGAAGTTTTCCGAAAAAATTTAACTTTTGTACATGGAACATTTTTTATATCGATAATGGCCCAGGTTGGTCGAGTGATTAGATCTCTCGCCTTACGTAGGCAATCCAGTTTCGATCCTCGGCGGAGTATATCCGGAATTTTTGCATGCGGGAAAGGTGATGAACTTTACTGTTGGGCAGTGGGTTTTCACGGGGCACTCCCGTTTCCCCCAACTTTCTGATTCTGTCACTTATCCACTGTCCTCATCTCACCGCAGTCGTTATTTGCGCCGGGGGGGGATGACAGGTCTGTCTCGTGAGTTAAAGAGCCCTATAGAACTTCACCCCAGCTATCTCTCGATTAGAACTGAAACCCAACCTCAGCCCATGCATCGATTCATTTCAAATTATGTACTTTTACGAATGTACATTATTAGCCCATAGCATACCATATTTCTTAAAATTTCAGCAATAAACAGTTTCTGTTTCGTTCATGTAAAGAAATGTGACACCGTATTGATGAACTGACATAGATTTGCATAAAAAGACAGCTGATATTTGCAACAGGAAATACAATGTTCAGTTACTTTGTTAACTACTCACACTGTAAAATACGTTCCTTCCAAATTGGCTCTGGTAGATTTTTTATATCACAAACCCGTTATCATGGAAACAATAAAAAACACCAGGAGAATTGTGTTAGTTATCGTCCAGCAAGGCTTAAAAGGTATAGCTGGGAATTTAGAAAATAAATACATTTTACAGTCGACTTTTGCTATCAAGTAGAAAATGTTAATTTTATACATAATGTGAATAGTTAATATCGTGGATTTATTGCGTGTTTATTTGTAATAATATGGCAAAAAAACTTTATCGTAAGAAGTGGATACTCTTGAGTAAAACTGGTCTAACAGCACTTGTTTGCTTGCATGGCCTTCTATGTTTTGTCTAAATGTCGAGTTTTACCGAACACTAGCATTCCGTCTGCGGCAATGACCATGTGTAATACATGTAAGATGTCACATAATGTTATATGTACTCTTTAATAAAACAAATCCTCCAATATTGACATGCTCGAGCACAAACAGATAGTAACTTACTACAACATGTATCGATAGGACTGTAAAATGCTAACCTAAATGAAATTATTTCATGAGAGTCTTTTGAAGCTCAAAGAACTGCGATATTTAATTGTATTTTTAAGTAAGCTTGTAAATTTTGTAACAGGGCTATCTTGAAACTACAGGTAAATATATTTACGTAAGTGTTATTCTGAAGCAAAAAGCATATTGATTACTCAACGGTTTCTACAAACTTGTAAAGTTAATCGGAAACACGTATTGCATCTTTTCGCCCTATCAGGGATCTCGATAGACAGCACTTGGAGTGGCATGGTCTTTTTCGCAGTCAACCGAATTGGTAGTGCTAACACTTGCACTTTGCCAATGTGTAACATGCACAGTTGCATTTATTTGTTGAAAGAAATGTCTTCCAGACCACAGTTTAGATGCTAAATCTGAAATTAAATGCAGAGCAAATGTTGGTAAAATTATTATTCTGACTGTCCATTGATATTGCCATTCAATTCTGCCATGTTGTATTGAACTCGTAAAGAACACTGACGATAGTGTGAGACTAACTAAGTGAACAGACTGATATGGTATCAAAATTCAGCAGTAGTCTCTAATGGTAATTTAAGCAACAAAAGGTAACAAACGACCGACAAATACCATTAAAAAACCCTAATATTCTTCAGCGTTTGAAACGGTATACAAGGCATACACCTAAATTTATAGGCTTGAGAGACAAAATCAGTATCGAAATAACAAAATTCCAATTTTGATGTTGAAGCATGTGAACTGTTTACGCTGCCAATAGTCAGAATAACAACGTGAAAAATACGGTTTCCTGAAAACCACTGTAAAAATATATGTCACGGTTCTTCGTCTAAAATGGCAATGCACAATAATGAGCACGCGTGTTTAGTAAATAAAAGAACTATGTAAGCTATTTGGCTGAACAAACATTATCTTTGAACAGTGTTTATGGATACGAATACAACACATTACTTCAATTACCTTGTAGTATATGCATTTTACTAATAGTTTATAACCATTTTTAAAAATAAATATTCATACAAAAGGAAAACGAAAAATGTAAGCTTGTAATTACATAACATGACAAACTGCACTGTTAAATATTTTGTTATATTTATTCCCATTCTGAGATTTTATATTGTTTAAAATTATGTTAAACGATAAAAGTGAGAGTAGACTGACTTGGATAGTGATAACACAGGATTCGGAATAAAATCCTCTTTCGCTCAAGATGTTTCCCCCATGTGCCGACACAATTCCGGACAGCTGATGTGGTATGTCAGTGGTCCTGCTCTTCTAGTCACGAGGATCTGACGCCGTTACATCGTAGCAACTGAAAATAATGTATGCGATATTGTCTACGTAGAACAAAAATTATCACCCCAGGCGGATGCTGGTATGGTTCGTGAACAAAGACCACGACCGACTACTCTCCTGGTTTTTGTCATTACGTCAAGTTGTGAACACTATTTTGAATGGCCTCGCTGTCGACGAGACATAAAGCCCATTTACCGTACCTTACATACTGCATAAGGTACACATGCTTCATTCTCGTTTTAATAGATTTTTCGCCAACTACACAACAGCTGCGTTTCTGACAATATTACGTTCTTGCCATCTTTCATAAAGACGATGAGATGCGGTTAGGCATCGAACACACAAGCTACTGTCTCGCAATATACCAACAGCTGCGCATGGCACCTACTTGTTACGTATCTTATTTCCCCGAACAGTACGCCCTCTACACAATGTGTCATGTGAGTAGTTAGCAATTGCAGAGCCCTCGGACACAGGTACATTGGCAACATTATGTACTCCGTTTTACTTTTCTTCTGCTATTAGTGCACATTCCCGCAGATACACCCTTACTGTACAACAAACCATTCGCGTCGCAAGCTCATTTTTTTGGGGGACTGAAATTTATTAAATGGTTGGGGAACACCCATCCCCAAAGAGGTGGGTTAAAGGGTGGTCCTTCCCCGGGAAACTTTTGGGTTCCTAGATACAAAATGGGGTTATTAAGCATATTTCATTTCTAAAATATGCTAATAATGTAACTGGTTGAAATAACAATTTTTTTTTAGAATTTTTTTTAAGCGAACAGATTTTCAAAAAAAAAAACAGTTAACATATGTACATGTTGGAGCCCTATGCACACCACAAAATAATGAATTTAAATACCAGGAGAAACCGGAATGTTAATCTTACAAGCTGCAGTAGTAGTAAGAATGTTCGACACAACATAAAAAATTAATTTAAAAATGTGTATTCACTCTCATTATAGTATCTTGCCTGATCACCCTAGTATATTTTAAAAAAATATATTTTTGAACCCTGCCAAAAATATGAGTAAAAAATTCACCGAATTTGAGCAGATAAATATTTATAAAGAATATATTTAAAGTTTGTCAATCTTTACTACATTTGGCATTGGTATAGTACAGAAACTGCCCGCAATGAAAGGTATTTTCTCGCAGGTATTTAAACTGAAAAATGTACAGTTTTACACTTTCAAATTATTTACAAAATCTTCTGTGAATAAGTTCAACACAACATAAACTTTACAAAACATAGCCTACATTTACTTAAAAAAACATTACTAAGCTATGCATATACATATCTTTAATAATAACAATAATAACACACACGACTAAAGAAAAAATAGTTTTTGTTAAGCGTAATCTTTTTCTAATAATGTAGTCCATTCTCGGTAAAGTGGTGAGGATTTAAGATGCCTCTAATTTCGTCACTGTACAGTAAGTAATACATCACAACACTACTTACCTAATTCTACACTAACTTTACTGGAAGCAAATAACGGAACATTTGTGTGTGAAATGTGACACAAAGTTTTAATTCAAAAGTGTTAATCTTATCACGAATGGACTATATATGCCAATATGTGCAACAAATGGGTTTTATCTATAGTTTTTAAGTTATTACAGCACAGGCTTTGTTAACGAGGTTACTGACAAACAAAAATATTTCAGTGATCACAGAATTAGTATGTTTCATACTATTACGAAACTCAATATAGAGACTGTTATTTAGCTCATGTTAAAAACTTTCGGAGATGATTCCTTATCAAAAATGAGGCATGGGCAGACTAGTTACACTATTAAATTTTTGTCTATAACGCAATTTGTAAGGGAGACATTCACCCTTGAAAAATGAATTTTGAAATTATATTTTGGCAATTTTTTTTGGTGGTGTTAACGTTCAATTCTGTGCACAAAGATAAGTGTTATAGAGATCTTCGGCCAAATCCAGAAACAGGTCTTTAAAACTCCCTTCATGAAATTACAGGGGTACTCACCCTATTATTGACTTGAACTTTTGTGGCGTTGGATTTTGTGAACATTTCATGTTGCTTTTCTGAGCAGTACATCCTAAGCAACATAAAATGTGTTATTTTTACAAGTCTCTAGAATGTACAATTTGGTATAAAATTCACTACATCATAGGTATGTTTCATGTGTGCATTTCTTTGCCACAGAAATTCGTGTGCAAACAATGCTACTGCAGTATCTCTCTTAACGATTTGCAAGAAGAGAACCGTTTATGTTTCTTGGTACGAATTACTCAGAAAATTGACGTGAAATATTTGACTGGATTCAGTTTCTTGGACGAACTCCATTGCAAATTGAACGACTGTCAAAGAAAACTAAACAAATAAAAGAAAACCACAATATAAGCAGAGTATGCTTTAGTCAGCAAGATACATACACAACAAGAAATTCCAAAATGGAATCGGGTCAAATAGAAACAAGGAACAAACAGATAATAAATGAAAATAATAACAAATAAAATAAAAAAACCAAGTAACATGCGACACAACGATGAGACGAAACAAAAAACACAGCAAATATCAGACACGAACATAAAAATAACAAAAATACACATCAAATAGACGAGACAAAACGCAACAGATAACAGACATGACTATCAGCTGCACTAAGGGCATTAGTTCGTCGGCAACTTCAGGGTTCCTACTGAGCTCTGCGTCGTCCTTGAAGGCTGCGCGGATCGCTTGCATGATCGCATCGGCGTCGGGGGGTGAAGGAGCAGATGCTGTAACCTCCATGGCCTCAGATAAAGACATTACGCTGGGGCTGTTGTTGATTTGCAGTCTGGGACTGGTTTTGCGGGGCCTGTTGCCATGCATTTGCATGAGTTTTTGCTCAAATGTCCTGTCGTGACTGGTTCTGTCAGGCTTGCCTTTCCTCTAGGGGCAATGGGCTCCACTTAGTTGCTTTATACACACTGCAGCCTTTGTAATTTGCGCAGTGGTTGTCCGGAGTGGTGCCCCTTCCTCCACTCTGACATGAAGGTACAGCTGCCAACACTGAAGAAGGAAGACGGCGACGGCGAACAGACGAGTCACTCAGCCTGGGGTGGCCTCTGGCCATGGCCAACAAACCGAATTTTTTTTCCCCTGTTGCCGACACTGCAGAGCGTGAGCTTGCCTGCACTCGGGAGTGTGGGTAATGGCCGCTAGGAGCACTCAGGCTCCTAGCACAAAGCTCTCTGAGCAGCGCCCTCTTCTCATTGGCTGTGGCCACAGCCAATGAGACGTCACATTTCCCTGACACACATCTTTCTTTGTAAATTCGGAAACGAATTGTTAACTAAATATCCTACTTTCTCCATGTCCTAACATTAATTATTTTGGTTTATTCCTTGCACGTCCTGTCACACAGCTTTTCCCAGTAGCCTACTCTATTTTTACTGGTTTTTCTGTGTCCTTATCTATCTCTTGCTCTCTTCGGGGGAGAGTGCATGGCCACAATCGTAGCCATGCCTCCAGACAACCCTGCTCAGCGCATGAGGCTCGCGACCTCCTAATACCTGCACATTACCTGAGGCGTATAAGGTTAGCCTTGAGACGCAACTCAATCCCTCCTTGCGATATAACTAGTTACTAATGCATGCCGGAGTACCCATAGACTGAGACGGGGTACACGCTGGCGTAGCGGGATTTGCGGGCTCGCCAGAATAAAAAAAAATTTCTCCTCGCGGAACATAAGCGAGCAGTCAGCCCAGACCAATAATGGAAATATGAGACAGACAATTAGCTCACATTTCAGCAAAATGCAGGGCTCTAGCCAACAACTCCCGCAGCAGGAAGACTGTAGTACAGCACCGCAAAGCACCTCTACCAGCACTGCAACACAGCCAGGGCCGAAACCAAAGCCCTTAATAGTGTTCCATGATCAGAAACATCCGTACCATGAGCTATATCAGTTACTCAGGGAGGAAAAAATTAACTTCAAGGTGCATAACACCAACTTAGGCACCTACTACCACATGGCCACAATTCGCGAACATGTCACTGCACTGCGAATTGTGACCCAAGTGGGCGTCGAACATGCAGCCCTGCGCACCAAATCTGAGCGCCCAGGAATGTATATAATTAAGAATGTTCCCCGAGGTACAGACTGCCAAATTGTAGCAGCAGACTTAATCAGCCAAGGCGTGGCTGTACAAAAAGTCACACCTCTACAAAGCAACAGCAGGGACATACTACCCATGTTCAAGGTAGATGTAGACCATGAGTGCTGCCAGATCTTGACTGTACAATACTGTACGTGTGTACGAGTCAAAATAGAGCCATTTAGGCACCCTAAAGGCATACTACAATGTAGTAACTGCCAGAGACTGGGACATGTGGCTGGCGCCTGTAGAGCCACGACTGTGTGTCGCTGGTGCGCTGGCAATCATGCCACAGCTAGGTGCAAGGCAACTGCGCCCATGTGCGCCCTGTGTATGCAGCCACATGCAGCAAATTATAGGGGTTGTGAAGTTCACACTAGAGCAGCTATTTCCCGCAGGCCAGCAGACAAGCAGTCAAACAAGAGACCCCCAATGACCCAGTCGCAGAAGGATCAGCAATATTATGCTAATCGGCGAGCTGGAAATAACCAGGGCCAGCAGCGAACTAGAGACCCTCCGCCCAGAAATCAGGCAGAGAGGACTAAAAATAATTTAGAGCAGGATAGCCAGGAAGATGGTTGGCACCAAGTAGGGAGAGGTGGGAAAACCCAGCGCCCTCCCCAACCCCCTCCAACCCAACACCCAGTTAGCGAGTCTGGCAAACAGTCCCGCAAGGGTAATAATAAAAATAAAAATAACCGACAAGGTGTGCGAGGGGAATAGAACTCAAGACCTCCTCCACAAGTAATAAAGGAGCCCACTAGGAAATCCAAGGCAGGCACCACCTATGTTGACAAAGTGTCGTCCGCTGCAATGGAAACAGCCCCGATATTGTCTGAGAATGTTTCCAATACTACTTGCCCCAACAACGAGGCAGTTGAAAGGCCACGAGAGCAGATGCCGCCGAGGCAACAACTCGTGTCGGTTGCTGTACAGGCTCCCGTCTCGCCCTACAAGGCTCGCTCGGCCTGTGCGCAGACCAGCCCACCCCCCTCCTACCCCCAAGCCTTAGTAACAGGTATCGTTGAAGTTGTTTGCTGGCCAACAACAAGCAGTGGTGCCAACCCTGCCCTTCCTGCGCCCGCACGAAGTAGCACAGCCACTAACTGATGCTCTGCAGAGCACAGATAGGCTTCAAGTATCCCTCTCGCAGGTCCGCGACGAGAGGAACATAGTTTACACCATCACCAATCCGCTATGCAACATGCAAGTGGCTTGGCAACCCCTAGCCTCTCCGAAACTCACTGCATAAATTTAGTGATGAATTTCACTCAACAACTCTGCGACTTAATTAATAATGGTCCCCGCCAATAATCCCCCGCAGGTCCTACATAACTTGCGCACTCCATTCCAGAGACTACTGCTCTGGAATGCAAGAGGACTACTTGGGAAGGAAGCCGAATTCTCAGACTTCCTTACAAGACATGAGGTACAGTTGGCAGCAGTGAATGAAACACACTTGCGCCCAACTGATAAATTACGCATTCCCGGATATGTTATCCACAGCAGGGACAATGAATGGCCCTATGGTGGCGTAGCCATCATAATTAAAAATAACATAGCCCACAATGTAGCCTCTGTGCCACACTTAGTGCACACAGAAGCTGTGGCAATCAAACTGACTGTGTGCAGTAGGCCACTGACTGTAGTTCCAGTACACTGCCGCACAAGTCAGCTGACTACCCAAGACTTGTCCAGCCTGCTAGGCCCCCTACAGTCTGCACTGATCCTAGGAGATCTTAATGCTAAACATCCTTCTTGGAACTCAAGAGTTGCTACAGTCAATGGCAGACGACTGTATACACACCAGCTGCGCCATGACTATATGGTGTGTGCTCCTTACACACCCACATGGTACCCTGACGCAGTTGGAGGCATACAGCGGCCTGATGTGCTTGATGTTACCTTATATAAGAATATAAGTTTTGTGTATGAACTAGAAGTCATACACAAGCTTACACCCGACCATCTGCCAGTTCTCCTAACTATAGAAAATGCTAGAGTAACTGCGAATCAAATGCGCAGCACTCTGCAATACTCCAGAGCTAGTTGGCCCGCCCTGCAAAATTACATGGAGTGGGAATTGAACACCTAATGTAATGTTAACACCCCTGAACTTGTTGATGAAAGCGTAGACTCCATCACCAGCACAATTAAATCAGCTATTGACAAGTTCATACCCAGGAAAACCTATACAGCTAAGCCCCGAATACTGCCGCAGCATATTAGAGACCTAATATCTGCTCGCAATAATGCTCGCCGCCACTGGCAGCGAACAGGTAGCCTCCATCATAAGGACTACTATAATAGGCTTCAGAAGCAGATAAAGGCTGAAACTCTTAACCACAGAAGTGCAGAGTGGCAAGACAAAGTATCAACCTTAACCACTGAGGACAACAGCCTGTGGCGAATGACACGAGGCTTGTTGAACAAACCCCTCCATATGCCCCCGCTGAATGGCCCTGATGGTGTGGCCTACACACCACAGGACAAAGCAGACCTGCTGGCCAGCACACTAGCAACTGCATTTCATCCCAATAAAGTTCCTTCAGACCCTGCCCACACTGCAAACATCGAAGACCGAGTCGCTGCACTTATGGCACAGGTTCCTAGATCAATGCCAGTGCTGACCAATAGTTTTGAAATAAAGCGAATCGTCCGCAAACTAACACCACGCAAGGCACCAGGGTATGATGGCATACAGGCCACTGTCCTAAAGAAACTGCCTCAATCTACCCTTGATGCTATAGCTGAATGTATCAATGGCATATTGCGCACTCAGCATTTCCCAGACCAATGGAAGCGAGCGCATGCCATTCTCTTCCCAAAACCAGGAAAAGATGCCACACTTCCATAAAACTACAGGCCGATTAGTCTCTTGAGGTCACTGTCCAAGCTTGCTGAATTCATCCTACTTAGATGCATCAACACGCACCTTAGGCAGAATGAAACCCTCCCAAATGAACAGTTTGGCTTCAGACGCAGCCACTCAACAACAAAAAACAACTTGTGCGCATAGTGGAGCATATAACACAGGGGTTCAATAATCGCAAGTACACTGTCGCTGCTTTTCTCGACATTGAGAAGGCATTTGACAGAGTGTGTCATGCAGGCTTAGTGTATAAGATGCATAGAGCAGATATACCAGACTGCTACATCCATCTAGTCCACAGCTACCTTAGCAACAGAAGCTTTGTTGTCACAATGCCTGGCGTAAGGTCAGCTCCCACCCCCATTTTAGCAGGAGTGCCACAGGGCTTCATTATCGGCCCTGTATTTTTCAATATATACATAGCCGACATCCCCACCACTCCAACAACTCAGCTAGCCTGTTATGCAGATGACACGGCAGTATTTGCAACTTCCTGGCGAGTCTCCTTAGCTGTGACCAAAGTGCAAGAAGCCCTGCAAATACTTGAGGGCTGGTTCACACTTAGGCGCATCAAAATTAATGTAGCCAAGTCTGAAGCGGTAGTCTTCACACGTAGGCGAGTCCTCCCTCTCCTCCCAGAGACAACTTTGTTCGGTTCACCAATTCAGTAACACCCACAGGTGAAATACCTAGGAGTTATACTGGACCAGAAACTGACCTGGAGGGCACATACCTGTGCTAAGCTTAGACAGGCAAATGACCGGCTAGCGCAACTATACCCCCTCCTTAATAGTGACCACCCCCTGAGCACAAAAACTGGAGTCAGGTTATACTCAGCTTTAACTAGGCCTGTCCTGACCATGCAGCCCCAGCTTGGGCATACGCTGCAAAGTGTTCAGCCTTCAGCCTTCAGAACAAAGCACTCAGAAGAGCTGCTGGAGCACCAAGATACACTCTCAACGTAGTCCTCTACAACGAGCTTAGGTACCCCAGGCTCGACAGCCATATCCTCCACTTGACCCGCAAATTTTATGAAACTGCGACCAAGTCTGGAAACCCGCTGGTGCTGGCACTAGGGAACTATGATGAAACGGTGGCCTCCAAACACAAGAGGCCGAAGCACATCCTGTGTGAAAAGCCACCGTAACGCCACTAAAGTAAAAGTGCCAGGTTGGCCCAACATGCAGCCATCTGAAGAAACTGCACCAATCTGGATCCGACCCAAGGAACTACCCGAGAGCGAAGACCAAGACTGAGGCTCCTCGCAGCAAGAATGCGAAATCGACAACCCGAGAAGGGTGTGGTGGGCAGGAAGGTGAGGCATATATAATTGGCCGACTGCTTAACTCACCCTAGAGTGGCGACAGGTTCTCTATAGCGCTAAGACAACACCCAAATGCCTTAGTCGCCCCCACCACTCGGGCAATGCAGGATGTGACATGGACACTGATGGAATGCACCCAATGTGCCTCTTTCATACATTACCAGGTCGTGACTTAACTTCCCAGGAACTGGCAAGAAAAGGGACAGAGGGCACCAGCCCGTCCTTCGGGAAACTTCAGGTTATTTCCACAAGGTATTAGGTAAATGTAAGTGTCTAATCTTGTACTTCTTTTACAGCTGGATCACGAGCCCTCCCTGCTCGTCTTTACTTTCACCTTCTAACACAAACTAATGTGCATGTCATACAAAGCATGAATTCTTTCTTTTCTTCCAAGCATGGAGATCCCACCTCGCATGTCTATCGTAATGGGTTTCCTCCCGCAGCCTCGCGGGTTTAGCATGACTTTTTAAGGGATTAGATCCCAGTTTAGTATGAGGAAAGCGCCAGGCCCGAAAGCCTTGGTCCGGCGCTCCAAAACCTCAAAGTAGGCCTTTGAGCCAAGTTCCTCCCTAACCCATGCTGCATGCTGTAGTTAGAGTGTATAGGTCGCAGGCCTGGCATGCTGCTACCCTCCCCGCTCCCCTCCTAACTCCTAGTAGTTACTAATAGTTAGCTACTAACCTAGGGTGCGCCCCATCTGGGCCACCAAAAAAACAAAAGAAATAAAAAAAGAGTCTCCTCGCCACGTGCATCTGGTACTTTTGAGTATTTGCGCGCGGCGCGGGCCACCTGGACTCGGCATCGCTGTGAATTAAATGTACTGTTCTATACATTATTTTGTGTGGCACAGTGCATTTGAGGATCGGTGCGGCTGTATTTTCTGCTCATTGCGGCGCTCGGGATTGGTACTTTTGACTATTCTCGTGCGTCCTGTTGTGTAGAGAAACAGCCAGGATGTAAACACTTGGCCGGCATGCGCGGGGGGCGAGAGGCTGCACTGCGAAGTGAAGACTGAAGAATCTGCCGTGCTGATCTGCGAGTTGATGGAGGCCTACTGCAGCGAGATCCAATGCCAGGACCTAGCAACAAGTAGTCAACCGGCGCGACTAGGGACCGCACTACCCGATGAACGAAACCGAAGCACTAGGGAACAGTTCGCCACTGAATGCCTCAAGATCGGAGTCTGCTTGTCGTTCCAGTTTAAGGCGGGTTGGAGCTTGCCTTGGCTACCCGTCTCCCATGTCTGCTGCCTCACGCGGACGTAATTTTTATTACGATAGTGGGATAATTTCAGCTCAATGAAAGGCACCAGTCGTTTTAACGGTTAACAACGAACAGGCACAACAAACCCCCAGCAGCACTCGCCTGCCATCTGTCAACATCCTCGGCCGCGACTGCCTCGGTAGTCCCCGAGGCGCGTCGTGTGGACTAGTTCGCCCGGCCGCCGCGGTGTGGCGCCTCTGGCTATGACTGGGGTTCGCCTAGCTGAGCGAAGCTTGCCGGCCCGGCCCCGCAGTATCGTGCGTGACAAGCGCCGTAGTAAGGGCTAGCCTTGTGCTGCGGCGCTCGTCTCTCGTGAATGCTGTGTACAAATCAGGGGTGTTAGACGTACCAGGATCCTGGTACGCGTACCAGTTTTCAGGGTGCCGTACCATGTACCAGGATACTTTCGTCCTGGTACGCGAAAGTACCAGGATTTCATAATTTTGCATTCAATTGTGTTAAAATGCATAATTAAACCGTATTTTCAGCAGAACCTTTCTACATAAAAAGGTTTTTTTTTGTACGACACAACTTCTCCTGAATTTTGATCATGAATCTGCGCATATAGTTGCATTATCCAAACTTTGCCATGGGTTGGGGCTGGGCGCTGACGTTGGCAACACTTACTTGCGGTCTCTTTAGCTGACATCTGTGGTAGACGTGAACCTCTGATTTTTTGTTAACTAGAAGTATTCTTTGAATATTTTGAATACATTTTTTTCTCATAAAATACTTAAGACATGTTTTAATACTTCATATTTTTCGTGCCTGTAAGCATTTGCGACTTAATTTTTTTACCACGTATCAGGTTTTCGTTTAAAGTACCAGCTTTTTTGTGGTGTCAGTACCAGGATTTTGGAGCTACCATCTAACACCCCTGGTACAAATACCCGCAGTATCCGAGCAAGCTGCTGCTCGTCTATTCTTTCGCCTTCATTACACATAACCTGCTCCTACAAGAAGCAGTCTCTATTCTTTCTGTCACTGTACTGTGACACTCTAGCATGTCTCTCGTCACTGGGTTTCCCCCCGCGGCCTCTAAGGGTTTACCAGTGACCCTATAATTCTATAAAGGGCATTATAAGCCCAGTTTAATCAGAGGGAAGAGCCAGTGCAATAGGTAGCCTTCGCTTGACTCTTCAATAACCTCCTGTTCGGCTCTTAGCCATGTCCCTCCTAAACTCAAACCTGCATGGTAGTTTATTTGGGTGTATGAACTTTTAATGCTCGGCACGCATCTACCCCCCTCCCTCCCTAACTCCTCTCGTAGTAGTTAGTCTACCAGGGTGTGCATCCTTCAGGGCACACAAAAAAAAATATATAAACTAGTCTCCTCATCAGTCGCACTCGTTTTCCTGAACCCTGTGTGTCTACCTGATGACGGGAACAGATTCCAGTTCCCGAAACGTCGTAACACTGTCTGTCTGGAAAACTACTGTGTTTTGTATCGTCTCTTCATTGTGTCGTTTGTCTTGTCTGTATATGTCTGATATCTGTTGCGTTTTGTCTCGTCTACTTGTTGTGTTCTTTTGTTATTTTTCTGTTCGTGTCTAATATCTACTGTGTTTGATGTTTCGTCTCATCGTTGTGTCGCATGTTATTTGGTTTTTTTTATTTGTTATTAATTTCATGTATTATCTGTTTGTTCCTTGTTTTTATTTGACCCGATTCCATCTTGGAATTTCTTGTTGTGTATGTATCTTGCTCACTAAGCATACTCTGCTTATTTTATGGTTTTCTTTTATTTGTTTAGTTTTCTTTGACAGTCGTTCAATTTTGCAATGGAGTGCGTCCAAGAAACTGAATCTAGTCATGAACTCCCATTGCACAGTTCTTTCAAAGATCATATCATTATTCACAATTAATCTAACCTTACAATATCACCTACATCTGGGAGGTGGAGCGATGGTTAAACACTCGTATGTGTAGCATCCTGATGATGGTTTTCCAGGAGTTTCGTCATTCACTCCAGATGAATCCTAGGTTGGTGGCCCTCGTTGATTCCCTTTCCCCAGCGTACTTGCCAAGGCAGTGAGTTGCAGTTAAACCTGCAATACTAAAATAAATAACATTTGGGTGACATTCGAACTGTAAAATATCAGTATAAGTCTATTCAGAAACGAAATTCACACACAGGTACCATTTTGTACTATCGTAAAATGTTGCTCAAAAAACTATTAGATACATTGTAATTGAAAAAAATTCAGCCATCGTAATGACACCCTAGAACTGTAATTATATAGGTTGTAACGGGGTCGGGGGTTGTTTTGTTGGTGTCGATGATGGTGTCCCTGATCGCAGCGACAGATGTCACGGGGACGGGGATTTGTGGTGTGTGTGTGTGTGTCGAAGATGATGATCTTCTTCGCAGCGACAGATGTAGAGGGGATGGGGATTGTTGTTTGGTGTTATATTGTTTGACGATGTGTGTTGTTTGTTGTAGTATGCGCTCGACGACGTAACTCTCTCTCGTTGTTTTTACTGCATGATATTGCTTGCAGGACGACGATACAAAAAAACACAAATATCTGCTTTATAGTTGTTTATTTGCAGCTATGATCGGCGTATCATGATACTAATTGCCCATGGCAAACTATCTAGATAACAACACAAAACCAAATAATTATAACAGGTGACGTGACAAGCGATATTTCGCCAAACAAACTACTCTCTAGTAAACCTTAAGCAAACTGCAGCAGTTTGCAGTTATCCACAATGATGCTGAGTGTCTGCCCAAGAATTTCAGCACAAGAGAATATCGTAGCACGGTACAGCGATTTACAAACTTTAGTACTCGATACCTGCTCCACTCAGGAGGATGGCTATATGGTTACATATTGTGCAACACCTTGTTACACCTAGTGCTACTAAAAACAAAAGAAAGCAAAATAATGAGGTTTTAGCCAGAGCGATTTCGCCCTCGAGGCTTCACTTCCCCGCGCCGGCGCTCCCTTACGCAACCTCCTTGCCCCGCCCTGACACCCCGACTGGACACTTAGCCGGCCATCTCGCGGCGACCGTCTACGAGCTCCGATGTACGACGACTGACCACTCCTGGGCGGACAATCGGACTTACTCGGCCGAGTGTTGGAGTGATACAACGGGACTCAAGTTGTTTGAAAACTGGTTACTTTACATTTACTATGGAAGAAAAGTATGTAACTTGGTTACTGACATTTTGCCAAGCGTTTTATTCTACCATGCCAGCTAAATATTCATTAGTTTATTAATTGGGGACGTGCTGCGTCATCAATCTTTCGCGGATCACCCCCTTTTCGGAGTTTTGTTGCGCATGACACTACCACCCATGTCGATCGAGTAACGACCTGCAGCTCTCGCCGCATTCCAGCACGTCTCTGCACGTGCCTCCAAGCATCTATCTTGTCAGATAAATCCCATTCCAGGAGAAGCAAGCTAAGAGGCTACTTGAAATTTTAAAGATCCAAACAAGGCAACGTATAAGAAAAAGTTACTTAGAAAAGTTTCTTGAAATTAAATTAGGTTTAAAATGAGTCCAAACACGATATAAATCAGATAAAATCGACACGTAAAAATGTTATACTTTTATCTTGCTTTAACAGTTAAATGTAAATTTTGAATAAAATTTTACCGTTAATTTATATTCTAGCATCCCCATCAATAAATATGTTGGATCCCGCTGTATACATCCTTATACTTGGTTACGCTGGCCTAGTAATTAACACCAACAAAATATTCATTAAAAAATTGAAATTACTATATGATAAGAGGCTAATTAAGTGCTACGTGCTAGTGCACATCACAAGGTATTACATTTGAATCAGTTTTTTTTGTGTGAATGCAGGCACTCAGTATGCATAGTGCGCCATGTGCATATGGTAGATTAATGAATTATTTTTAAATAGCCATTAATCGTAAGGCAAAAACAACAGTCCCTGGCAAATAATCACAAAAATGCCTACCAATAAAAACATAGAAGAGAACAGAAGGTGGCACATTAACAAACACACAAAACCAGAGGAAGCTGTTGTAAACAAACAATATCAAGGAAGCAATGGACGATTAAATAAATGCTGGGCTACCATATGCCCGGGCAAAGAAAAATAAGTATTTAAATAACAATATAGGCTCACTCGCCATAGTAAACAATACACACCAGAGGAAAATATATGGAAATATATTAAATGAGAACTCTGAAATTTGTGGTTGCTCAAAATGATTGTTTAATTTTTACTGCAATATTAAATATTTTGTTTTCATTTTTTCTTTTAAAATAAAATTCACAGCATTATTGACATTGATGAATAGTCCACTAGTACTGAAATTGTACTGAAATTATAAAAAGCCCAAATCTTGCAGGCACAGTTAAATGAAAACAGTGTGATTATACAATTATTATTTTTCTTAAATTCACAATAAAATTATCGAAAAAATAAATGTCCATTCTATAGGCTAAATAAATACTGTACGTCCGAAACAATGACGTAATAAATTAATAAAAACCAAATTACATGTAAATTGGATGCATCCGTCAGGCCTTATAAAATTTTAAATTGTTATCAAATTCAAATTAAGTATTAAAAACGTACAAATATTACACAAAAAAGGTAAATGTGACAGCTGTTAATTTATAGATTAAAATATACAAATTCCGCAGCAGAAGTGTACAGCACGCTGGGGTAGCTTCATATTTCCCAGTTACAGCGGCGAAATGAAGATGACGAAAAGGCGAAGAAAAGGCCCCAAAATAGGCCAGAAAGACTGGACTTCTGTAGTAGCTTTGAATATATATACTGGGTAGAAGTCGCGAGCCTAGGTTAAATTTTCTAATACGGTGTTGGTGAACTTGGATAATCCATCACCGCAATCGCCACCGTCGCTAGGGCATCACCTTGTGCTGGCTCCTAGCGGACAATGGTCGAACTCTTCAAACTCCCATCCCCTTCCACATCCGTCCTTCAACATGCATTGTCCTTCACCCCCGCCTGCTACCCAACAACACCACCACCTCTCACTCTGACAGGTTTATGACACACTCCCGTTGAACGACCTTGAGTTGCTCGGGAATGTTTCACCCCAAAGGGAACTAGGAAACTCTTCTTTCCCGTGTTTCGCCAGACCTAGCATTGTGTGTATGCGTTCTGTAAACTGTGTTCCAATTTCTTTTTGTGTTTACAGAAATTTAGTAAAATATAATTTAAAAATACCCGCCCGACTTTAAGCCACCTAGTGTTAGTAATTTGCATTGTCGTGCTCTCTACTGAATCTAAACATTTCATTGCAAAATATCGTGACCAGTGTGTAACTTATAAAAACCATGAAGGCATATAATTATCGAAAAGGCCTTGAATAACGTATTATTATGTGTGAAACAAATACAGAGATGTAAATGTATATTTCCTGTACTAGAATGCTTGATTTCGTTTTACGAAAAGGAAACTGAGATCTTCCAAATGAGTAAGGAGTGCGGATGATTCTCTCCCTGGAAAAATTGATTTGAATATGCGAAGTCGTGCATTTCCTGTATCTAGACATTGCTTATTTTAGGTTCGAGGAAAATTCTTTCTTTCGCCCAATAACCAGTACAGAAACGCCGTCCCGGCCCTCTCAACAAATAGTCTACACTTACTTTCTAATACACTTTGAAGTGCATGTGGCCGATCGTCCCGAAGAACGACTTACGAAATTAGGAAAACAACTTGATGTATGCTATAACATTAAATAACGGACAGTAGTACATATTATATTAATTATTTTTATTTTAAGCTGTTTACTTGCCAGGGGCAATGTTGCGTGTGCTTGAGGATTTTTTACTTAGGCCGACTCATGTTCATCACAATTGCCTCATCGCCTCTTTCCGTGCAACAGTCTCAAATGACGTACAAGCCCAACATCGACAAGCCTGAACATGACTTTAAACTGTGACTTGATATTATTTTCACTAAGACGTTGCGGTATTGTATGTGTATTTAAACAAGTTATAACATTTTCAATAAATAATTTGTCGTCAGAATCATTCGTGTGCAGGTATTTTTCAAAATATTCAACCAAATGTAAAAATGTGTTTTCTGCCAAATGCCAATCCTTCTGCTGTGAACTTCACACTCCAACCAGGTGGTGCCCTATAGTTGTTGAAGTTGCCTATTTGAACATATTATTCTTAGCTGCATTGCT